>PVIY010008877.1:0-74468 GCA_004026745.1 Myrmecophaga tridactyla | reverse complement strand
TGTCATGGGGCAGCAGTGGCAAAAAGAAAGAGAACCATGCCACAAAGCCAGCATAATGGAAAGCAAAGCCACAATACATATGGAAAACTTGACAAATGTTGTGCCAGGAATATCAGTTGGGGCTACATCAGGAAGAGAAGAACAGGTCCTAAATCAGCCAATGTGACACATCACAAATTCGCTAGCTGTACCTCATGTACACCTCAGAGGATGGAGAGAGATTATTTCACAACAGACCCTCTAGAGAAGAGTCAAGATGGCACAAGGGACAGCTTGGTGATGAGAATTCCTCATCAAGCCCACATTCCCTACACATTATAAGTTTAATTACACTCTAACCTCAAACCTCAAATACACACAGGAAGCATTTAGGGAAGGAGTTGGGGTAGTGAAGATGTATGAAAGACTGAGAATTTGAATTGAGGAGTATGAGCTTTTCAAAACTCATTATTGAAACAATTAGCAAACACTTCTACACATGCTCACACTCAAACCCATGATCTAGTTTCTTAGTAGACTAAGAATTAGTTATAGAAAATAAGGATGCTCTTCATTCTTCACATCTTCTAAATAGAATTTAAGTTTGTAAAAATGTTACAGCTTCCTACAAGGTTAAAGTGTGTTTCTGATGAAATCTGATGAACAAAACTGAAGACTCAGAGGGGGTTAGCTAGCATCAGAGTTTAAACATTTGTCAGCATCGTGGGAATAAAGAGGGTTATATGGCAAAGACTGTAAAATCAGAAGAGAAACAAACCTAAACTGAACCTGGCACATGCATTTTTAAAAGATATGCCAGCGAAGAGGAAGCCACACATGGGTTATATCCTCCGGACAGATGGCAAAACACTATACCAGTTCTTATTCAAACATAAAATTTCTTGCTTGGTAGGTATATACAGCATTATAAAGCTTATTTACAGATGAAACAAGGAGGCAGTCATATCTAGAGCACATGTATTGAAGCATCCAGTGGATATATTGAATATCAGTGCAACCGTCAACATAATTTGGATTGGAGGAAGTAGTTAGTGAAATTTCCCTACACTTAGAGTTAAAAAAAACAGAGATGAAAAATATGATAGGTGAGAGGAAGAAATTCAATCTATGATTCTAGCAACAGAAAATGTGAGTTCCAAAAAGAGATCAGAAAATATTAGGAAGACAATTATAAAATAATTAATTGAAGCTAATTTTCCAGGAAGGGAAGGCACAATTTTTCTGATATACAGAACTCTCCAAGAGTAAGCATGGTGAGTGCAAGAAGACCAACATTTACTCACAACTTCATGAAATTACAAAAATCAGAGATTATAATGATGGTCACTAGGAAAATAGCATGAATAAGACTTAACATGAGACTATTCATCAAAAAACATCATTTCCAGAAACATGAGAAAAGCCTCAATGGTGCTTCAGGAACCACAGTTCTGTATTCAGCCACGTAATCAATAAAGTGAGAGGGAATAAATATATAAGTAAATATATAAATACATCTATATATATATTTTTTTTTTCAGATATCTATGGACTTAGAAATTTCTAAAGTAACACTCATTTTGCCTCCAGGAAACTGAGGTGACTACCAAAACAGAGGAGGAAATTAGAAGGAACCATTGCATCTTTTCAAAAATGCAATGCTAAGAAGTGTTTGAATGACTGTTGGAAAGTAGATTAAAAAACTGGTTATTATTGGAGAAATGAGACAGAGGCTTGGAGATTAAAGGGGATATGGGAAGGGGCATTTTACAGTTATTTATAAAAAAAGAATTTATGTAGAAAATATAAAATTAGTTGGTCTAAAAATTAAGCGAAGTAATATACAACAAATTTCCACTAAAGGATATATATTTTTAAAAATATTTTTATTGACAAATCTACATACATATACATTCTAAGCATGTTGTGCAATCAATGGCTTACAATATCATCACATAGTTATATATTCATCACCATGATCATTTTATAGAACATTTTCATCACTCCAGAAAAAGAAATAAAAAGAAAAAAAAGAACTCATATATATCATACCCCTACCCCTCCCTCTCATTGACCACTAGAACTTCCATCTGCTAAGTTTATTTTAACCCTTAGCCCCTCTATTATTTATTTATTTATTTATTTATTTTTACCCATATCTTTTTTTCTCATTTGTCCATACTCTGGATAAAAGCAGCGTCAGACACAAGATTTTCACAATCACACAGTAACTTTGTAAAAGTTATATCTTTATACATTTGCCCTCAGGAATAAAGGCTACTGAACACAGCTCAATAACTTCAGGTACTTCCCTCCAGCCTTTCAATACACCATAAACTAAAAATAGATATCTATGTAAGGGATAAGAATAACCTCCAGGATAAAATCTCAAGTCTGTTTGAGATCTCTCAGCCACTGAAACTTTATTTTATCTTATCTCTCTTCTCATTTTGGGGAATAAGGCTTTCTCAATCCCTAGATGCTGGGTCCTGGCTCATCTTGGGAGTTCTGTCTCACATTGTCAGGTAGATTTACATCCCTGGGAGATGTCTCCCACATATGGGGGATGACAGTGAGTTCATCTGCTGATTTGGCTTAGAGAGGCCACATCTGAGCAACAAAAGAGATTCTCTGGGGGTGATTCTTAGGCCTAATTTTACACAGATTTAGCCTATCCTTCACAGGAATAAGTTTTATAGGGGTGATTCCCAAGCTCGAGAGCTCAGCCTAATGATTTGGCTGTCCCAACTGCTTGTAAGAATATCAGAAATTCTCCAAATGGGGAAGCTGAATATTTCCTCCTTTCTCTCCAGTCCTGTAAAGGGACTTTGCAAATATTTCTTTATTCGCTGCCCAAAGTACTCTGGGATTTATTGAGGCATCACACTAACATGGACAAACCAATAAAATCTCATGCCCTTTTCAAGATTCCATGTACTTATGGTGTTCAATTAAACTGACTATACAAGATAATTAGGCAATGCACTATCCAAAAATATAAATCTTGTATCAAATAAACATCTCTCCTTTTGTCTCACACAGAAATTGAAGTTTTAAAATATGGATGAGATATCATTTACCATGTATTTTGTTCTACCTTAGTCCTTTCCAAATCAGCTTCCTTCATATCTCTACACAAAGTCTGATCACTTTTCAAGATTTTAAACAGTTTCTGTATGGGGTACTGCAACTTTCATACTTCAGAGCTCTGACTCTGTATCTCAGCGGTCACATAAATACTGGAAGTTTCTGGGGATGACCAGATTATATAAAAACAGCTCAGTTTCTCAGAATTTAGAAATAAAAGTTACAACTCCTGAATATATGTGACTGTTGACAGAGCTTGCAATCTAGGACCAAGTACAATAGGCCCCAACCTGATAACGCATGCCCTTGTTGCAGTTTTCTCAGTTTTTATATTATAGTTACGATTTGTCCATATGATTTGTCTTTTTTGTTTCTGACATTTCATTCAACATACAGTCCTTAAAGTTCACACACATACCTGCATGCCTCAAAACGTTATTCTTTCTTGTGGCCACTCGGTAGTCCACAAGATCACTCAGTAGTCAGTTCCTTGTGTATACACCACAGTTCTCCCTTCCATTCCTCAGTCATTCCTTTAGGCCACCTTCATCCATTGTGAATCCTGGACACTACCACCATAAACTCCAGTGTGCACATGTCCATTCATGTCCCCACACTCCGTTCCTCCAGGTATATACAGAACAATGGGATTTCAGGATCATTTGGCTAGCCCACCCCTAGCCTGCTGTGGAACCACCACAGTACTCCCCAGGGGCCTGCATGTCTCAGTTTCCTTACTAACAGTGAAGAGGTACCTCTCTGTCCCCCACATTTTCTCTAGCACTTGTTTCTCTCTGTTCATTTTTAAACAGTTTTATTCATGCCATAAAATCCAACCTAAGTATATAGACATGTCTTCATCACCATAATCTGTATAGAAGACATTTCCCTATCTCCCACAAAGAATCCATACCCCTCCCTCATAATCCCTGCATATTGACTTTTAGTTTTGGCATAATGCCTTTGTTACATTCAGTGGAAGCATATTACAATGTTACAGTTGACTATGGACCCTAGCTTCCATTGATTGTACTTTATCCCAAATACCATCCATTTCCAACACCCTGTGATGTTGACATTCATTTGTTTCCCCTTATGTACATACATATATATATATATATGTTTTTGTACACTTAACCACCATCATTGTTCACTCTAGCCATTCCTATATTATACCATCTCAGTCTTTATCCTTTATTTTTCCTTTTGATTTCATATGTGCCTCAGCCCTTCTCCCTCAATCATACTCACATTCAGCTTCATTCAGTGTATTTATATCACTATGCTTCAATCAGAGAGTATTGTGTTATCCATTTCTGAATTTTTACAATCAGTCCTGTTGCACAATCTGTATTCCTTCAGCACTAGTGCCCATTCTCTACACTATTTCTATCTCCTGATAAACTATGTTCTTAATTTCAACTCTCAAATTCACACATTAAGATTATATTATAGGGTGGCTGCCGTGGATCAGCAGGCAGAGCTCCGACCTGCCGTGCTGGAGGTCTGAAGTTCAATCCCTGGTGCCTCCTGCCCATATGCAAATTAAAAAAAAAAAAAAGATTATATTATAAATTCATATTGGTGACACCATACAGTATTTTCCTTTTGTTTCTATCTAATTTCATTCAGCATAATGTCCTCAAGAATCATCCACATTGTTGCATGCTTCATGATTTTATTCTGTATTATAGCTGTATAATAGTCCATCATATGTATATAACACAGCTCGTTTATCCATCATCCATTGATGGACATTTGAGCTGTTTCCATCTCTTGGCAATTGTAAATAATGTTGCTATAACCATTGGTGTGAAAATGTCCATTTTTGCCCTTGCCCTCTGGTCCTCTGAATATATGTCTAGTAATGAGATTACTGGGTCATATGGCAATTCTATTCTTAGTCTCCTGAGAAACCCCCAAATTGCTTTCCAGAGCAGTTGTACCATTTTACATTTCCACCAATGGTGGGTAACTGGGCCTCTTTCACTACACCCTCTCCAGGACTTGTCATTTTCTGTTTTGTTTTTTTTTTACTCCTAGTCACTTTAGTGGGTATGATATGATATCTCATTTTGTTTTTTATTTGTATTTCCAATATAGCAAGAGAGGTTGAGCATCTTTTCATGTGCCTTTTAGCGATTTATATTTCCTCTTCTGAGAAGTGTCTGCTCATGTCTTTGGCTCATGTTGTTTGTCTTCTTGTTGTTGAATTGAAGAAACTCTTTCTATATTCTGAGTACTAAACCATTATCTGATATATGGTTTCCAAATATCACCTCCCATTGCATTGGGTGCCTATTTATTTTCTTGACAAAGTTCTTTGATGAGTAAAAGTGTTTAATTTTAAGGAGTTGCCATTTATTTCTTTTTTTAATGCTAGTGCTTTGTGTGTAGGGTCTAGGAAATCACTTCCTACTACAAAATTTTATAAGATATTTCCTTATATTCTCTTCTAAAAGTTTTATGGTCTTAACTCTAATGTTTAGGTCTTTGATCCATTTGGAGTTAATTTTTCTATGGAAGGTAAAATATGGATTCACTTTCATTCTTTTCCCCATTGACATCCAGTTCTCCATCACCATTTACTTAGAAGGCTGCTCTGTTCCAGGTGGGTTAGCTTGACCATCTCTTCAATGATCAATGGTCCATAGATGAAAGGGTTTATTTCTGAAAACTCATTTCAATTCCTTTGGTCATTAAATCTATCTTTATGCCAGTATCATGCTCTTTCGATCACTGTAGCTGCTTAATATGCTTTAAAGTCAGGTAGTGTGAGACCTCTCACTCCATATTTCTTTTTCAAGATATTTTTTGTTATTTGGGGCACCCTGCCCTTCCAATTAGATTTGGTTACTTGCTTTCCTATTTCTGCAAAGTAATTTTTTGTGATTTTTAATTGGTATTTCATTGAATCTATAAATCAATTTGAGTAGAATTGACATCCTAACAATGTTTAGTCTTCCAGTCCATGAACATGGTATACCCTTTGATTTATTTAAGTCTTCCATGATTTCTATTAGCAGTTTTTGTGGTTCTCTGTTTTAGGTTCTTTGTATTATTAGTTAAATTTATTCCTCTATATTTGATTAGTTTTGTTGCTATTGTTAATTGAATTTTTGTCTTGATTTCCTCCTCAAATTTCTCATTATTATTGTATAGAAACACTACTGAATTTGGGGTGTTAATCTTGTGCCCTGTCACTTTGCTCTATTCATTTTCTAATTCTAGAAGCTTTGCTGTAGATATCTCAGAACTTTTGACATATAGTATCCTATCAACTGTAAACACTGAGAGTTTTACTGCTTCCTTTCCAATTTGGATGCCTTTTATTTGTTTTTCTTGTCTAATTTCTCTGTCTAGAACTTCTGTCACAATGTTAAATAACAACGGTGAGAGTTGACATCTTTGTCTTGGTCCTGATTTTAGAGGGAAAGCTTTAGTCTTTCCCCATTAAGGATGATGTTATCTGTGGGTTTTTCATATATACCCTTTATCATGTTGAGGACGTTCCTTTCTATTCCAATCATTTGAAGTGTTTTCATAAAGGATGTTGAATTTTGTCAGTGCCTTTTCTGCATCAATCAAGATGATCATGCATTTTTTTTTCGGCTTTAATCTGTTGATACACTATATTACGTTAATTTCTTTTCTTTTCTTAAAACATCCTTGCATACATGGAATAAATCCCATTTGGTTATGGTGTATAATTCTTTTATTGTGTTGCCAGATTTGATTTGCAAGTATTTTGTTGAGGATTTCTGCATCTATATTCATTAGAGAGATTGATCTGTAATTTTCTTTTCTTGTAGTAGCTTTGTCTGGCTTTGGCATCAGGGTGATGTTGGTTTTATAGAATGAGTTAGGTAGCATTCCCTCCTCTTCAATTTTTTGAAGAGTTTGAACAGGATCAGTACTAATTCATTTTTGAATGTTTGGTAAAATTCACATATGAAGCCATCAGGTCCTGGACTTCTATTTTTGGGAGCTTTTTGATAACTGATTCAATCTCTTTACTCATGAGTGGTTTGTTGAGGTTATCTATTTCTTCTTAAGTCAATGTTGGTTGTTCATGCCTTTCTAGGAAGTTGCCCATCTCATCTATGTTTTCTCGTTTATTAGTATATAGTTGCTCATAGAATCCTCTCATTACCTATTTATTTATGTGGGGTTAGTGGTTACATCCCCTCTTTGATTTCATTTTGTTATTTTTATTTGCTTTTTTTCTCTTTGATTTTTGATTTGTTTATTTACATCCTCTCTCTCTTTTTTGTCCACCTAGCTAAGGGACAATCGATTTTATTAATTTTCTCAAAGAACCAGCTTCTGGTTTTGTTGATTTTTTTTTACTGTTTTCTTGTTCTCAATTTCATTTATTTCTGCTCAAACCTTCATTATTTCTCTCTTTTGTTTGTTTGCTTTGGGATTAGTTTACTATTCTTTCTCTAGTTCTTCCAAGTGAACAGTTAATTCCTTGGTATCTACAATTTTTCCTTTTTGGGCATGGGCAGCCTCCAGAAATTGAACCCAGGTCTCTGGCATGGCAGGCAAGAATTCTGCCACTGTGCCACCATTGCACCACCCTTTTTCTGTTTTGTTTGTTTGTTTGTCTGTACTTTTTAATATAGGCATTTAAGGCAATAAATTTACCTCTAAGTACTACCTTTGCTGCATCCTGTTATTTTTTTCATTTTCATTTGCTTCAAGATATTTAGTGATGTCTCTTATAATTTCTTCCTTGACTCACTGGTTGTTTAAGAGTGTGTTTTTTAGCTTCCATATATTTGTGAATTTTCCAGCTCTTGGCCTGTTATTTATTTACAACTTCATTCCATTATGATTGGAGAAAATGTTTTGTATGATTCCAATATTTTTAAATTTATTGAGACTTGCTTTGTGACCTGGAATATGGTCTATCCTTGAGAATGATCCATGAGCACTTGAGAAAAATATATAACCTGCTGCTGTGGCATGCAATGTACAGTAAATGTCTATTAAGTCTAGTTCATTTATTGCATTATTCAAATTCTCTGTTTCTTTATAGATCCTATGTCTAGATGTTCTATCCATTAATGAGAAGGGGAAATTGAACTCTCTATTATGGTGTAGGTCTCTGTTTCTCCATTCAGTGTTGTCAGTGTTTGCCTCATGTACTTTGGAGCACTTTGGCTCAGTGCATAAATATTTATGATTTTTATGGCTTCTTGTTGAAGTGTTCCTTTTATTAATACATCGTGTCTTTCTTTTGAAGTCTAATTAGTCAGATATTAGTATAAACTGCTCCTTCTCTCTTCTGATTGCTGTAGCATGAAATATATTTTCCTAACCTTTTACATTCAACCTATTTTTGTCCTTGGGTCTAAAATGAGTCTCATATAGACAGCATATAGATGGCTCTTGTTTTTTTTATTCCATTCTGCCAGTCTATGTCTTTTGATTGGGAGTTTAATCCATTGACATTTAATGTTGTAACTATCAAGGCAGTGCTTTCTTCTACTATTTTGTCTTCTAGATTTTATATGTTGTGTTAGTTGGCAAGCAGCTGGAATGTAGTATACCAGAACTAGAATGGCTTTAACAAAAGGGGAATTTCCTAAGTTACAAGTTTAAAGTTCCAAGCCTGTGGAAATGTCCAAGCCTGTGAAAATATCCATCCAGGGAAAGATACCTTAATTCAAGTAATACCCATGCATCTGCAACACCTCTGTCAGCTGGAAAGTTACTCCTGGGTTCCATTGCTTTTAGTCTCTGTTTCTGTGGCGGTTCTTCACTTTACTTCTCCAGGGCTGGATTTCATCTTTTGGCTTCCCTTGGCTCTTTCCTGGTCTGGCTTCCTTAACATCTTATGGTAACATTGACTGGGCTCCAAACTCCTCCAAACATCTGTGTCTCTGGTCTCCATGTGTCCACATATGTGTCAGCTCTGGTATGAAATTTCTGTCAGCTCTGAGGCGTTTCTTGTTTCTCTCATTTCTGTAGGCTCCTGTTGTTTCTGTATGTTTTGTCATTGTTGTGGCTTCTCTCATTTCTATCATTTCTGTAAACTCTGCTTTGAGCTATCTCCAAAATATTTTCCTCTTTTAAAGGATTCCAATAAGCTAATCAAGACCCATCTGGAATGGGTAGAGTCACATCTCCAGCTAATCAAAGTTAGTACTCACAATTGGTGTGTCACATATCCTTGGAGAAAATCTAATGAGCAGGAATTGAAAGAAACAGTTGTTCTCAGAAAATTGGATCAGGATTAAAACATGGCTTTTCTAGGGTACATAATAATACTTTCAAAAAGTAACATTTGCCATATCTAATTTTCTCTCTTTTTTTTTTTACCTTTACTGATAGTCTTAATTTCTGCACTCTTCTCCAAATCTCTATCTCCTATTCTTTCCTATCTGCCTTTAGGGCTCCATGTAGTATTTCTTGTAGAGCCAATCTCTTAGTCACAAATTCTCTCAGTAATTGGTTGTCTGAAAATATTTCATTCTCCCCATCATTATTGAAGGACAGTTTTGCTGGATATAGAATTCTTGGTTGGCAGTTTTTCTCTTTTAGAATCTTAATTATATCGTACCACTGCCTTCTCACATCCATGGTTTCTGTTGAGAAATCCACACATAGTTTTCTTGGGCTTCTCTTGTATGTGATGGATTGCTTTTCCCTTGCTGCTTTCAAAATTCCTCTTTGTCTTTGACATTTGACAATCTGGTTAGGAAGTGTCCTGGAGTATGTCTATTTGGATCTATTCTGTTTGGGGTATGCTGCACTTCTTGGATCTGTAAATTTATGTCTTTCATAAGAAATGGGAAATTTTCAGTGATCATTTTCTCTATTAGTCTTTCTCCTCATTTTCCCTTCTCTTCTCCTTCTGGGACATCCACAACATGTATATTTGTGCACTTAATGTTCTCATTCACTAGGACACTGCTCATATTCTTCCTATATTTTCTTTAGTGTATCACATTTCAGATGTCCAGTCCTCTGGTTCATAAATCTTTTCTTCTGCCTCTTCAAATCTATGGTTGCAAGTTTCCATTGTTCTTTTTTTCATATTTTCTTTTGTGACTTTCATTCCCATAAGTTCTTTGATTTGTTTTCTCAAACTTTTGAGTTGTTTTTGTTCATCCAATGTTTTCTTTATATCCTCCATCAACCTGTTGATTTCATTTTTGATGAGATTTTCCATATCTGCTTAAATGTCCTGGATTAGTTTTTTCAACTCCTATATCTCATTTCAAGTGTTGATTTTTTGCTTTGAATTGGCCATATCTTCAATTTTCCTAGTATGACTCATTATTTTTGTTGGTGTTTAGGCAACACCAAATTGATTTCCTTAATTAGTTCATCCTAGAAATTACTTTCACTCTTTTACGTAGAATTTTCTTGCTCTCTGGCTTTGTTCTCTATTTGTTCTCTTAAATTCAGTTCAACTTATTCTAGACCTCTAGCATGGTTCTGTTTAACCGATCAGAATTTTTCAGTTCTCATTTTTCTGTACCTTGTTCTGCCTATATGGAGTTTTTGTTTTTGTTCATTTGTTTGTTTGTTTTTGAGGAGGGTCTCCTCAGATATTATATTATAGACCCCAATCAGATTTTCCCAGACCAGACAAGTCCATGTCTAAAAAGGAAAGAGCAGTCAGCATCACCAGTAGACCAGCCCTGCAAAAGAATTCTTCAGGTTGAAAGTAAAGGACAATAGACAATATAATTAATCTGCATAAGGAAATAATGTTCTCCAGTAAGGGTAAAGCGTGGAGTAAATTCAAATGTCAATAGTCTGTCATTTTTTATTTGTAAATCCACTTTTTACTCACTCTGAGTTCTAAAAGACTAATGCATGAAATGTAATAAGAAATTAGTGGGTTTGGACATGTAATGTATAAATATGTAAGTTTTGGTAAGCATTAAAACAAAATGGGGGAAGTGAGGCATGTAGGGAACATAGTTTGGGTGTATTATTGAAAGTAAGCTGTATCAAGGAAAAATACATTGTTACAGATTTAGAATGTTTAATTTAAGCCCTAAAGGAACTCTAAAGAAAATAATGGGGAGTATTGAAACTCTTGAGATAGATAGAAATTAGACTATAACTTGCCAATGGCAGAAGGAAGGAGGAATGCAGAATTAATGAAAAGTGAGTGTAGGATTTCTGTTGGGAGACATGGAAAGTTTTAATAATGGAAGGTGGTGAGGGACTACAAAACTGTGACTGTGATTAATCCCACTGAATGCTATGCATGGCATCAGTTCAGATGGGAAAGTTATGTGGTATATATTTTCTGACAACTGAAAAAGAGAGAGTGAAGGGACAATGACAGTGCCCCTGGGAGGATACTAACAAGGAATGAGAGAAGGCTCAAAAGGACATTATTGGTACATGTGAAAAAAATGAAATTTAGGCTTAATATCAATGTTAAGTTTCCTGACCTTGGTAACTGCACTTAAGGTGGACACATATGTGAGTATCCCTGTTTCTAGGAAATGTATTAAGAGTTCAAGAAGTATGATATATACAACTTACACTGAAGTTTTCAGAAAATTGATCAAGAGAGAGACAGAAAGATAATCAAAATAGATGGGCAGTTAAATAGATTGTTAAAATGATGGATGGATAGCCCAAATGATATATCAGATGTGGCAAAATGTTAAAATTTGTGGATTTAGGTATCTGGGAGAATAGTGGTATGTTGGAGATCTCTTTATGGGGCTTGTATTATTTTGTAACACTTCTGTAAGTTTGAAATTATTTCAAAATATTTGTATATAAAAAGTTGATAAAAGATAAAATACACATAAACTGCTGTAGCCACTCCCAGGCCTGTATGTAAAATTGTTTAGGAAACTCTTACAAATTACATTTAAATTTAGAGCCACAATGAAGAAATAGTCTCTGAAATTTTCAATTTTATTGAAAAGGTTTTGTTTATCCTTCATGTAAAGCAGATCACTGGGCAAAATAATTGGAAAAGATTTCATAGCCTTTTACATTAGAGCAGAATAAGGAGAAAAGAGATAATAATAAAGAAGTACTAGCATTTAGGGAAGCTCTACCGGGACCACCATTATATTTCCCTTGATGTTTCTAATTACAGAATCTTTTCACAGCCACTTCAGCAACATAAAAAAAGCCTCCAACTTTTGGATTTTTAGGAAATTTGGATGATGGGTAAATGAGATCAAATTAGATGAGAAAATGGTATTTGTATGTGAATTAAATTTTACGAAGGAAAGAATGTACATAGACATTTGTTCCATGTGGAATTTTTAGTTCATCCTATCAAACTCTCATTTTCTTTTCCAAATATAGCAAAATGAGATTAAATATTTTAAAACAGTGAAGCAAATTAAGCTCACACACAATAAAAATAAAATAGATTCAAACACAATTTTGAATTTCTGATACTGTAGTCTTCAGATCTGTTTGGTTATTTTTCATAACTTCCATTATTTATTGATGTTCTACTTGCATTCATCAATTGTTTCCCTGGTTTCCTTCACTACTGCTAGCATGATTAAGACAATTTTTCAAAGTGTTGATTCAGTATGTTCCAAATCTGGCCCTATGCCCTAATGATTTCTAATGCTTCATTTTTCTCTTTTGCCTGGGCCATCACTTACTGTTTCTTTATACATTTTGTAATATTTTGTTGAGACGTGGATACTTTGATATTCCAAGATATTATCATTGGAATCTAAACTCTGAGGTTTCTGTTTGGTAAACTTGTATCCAGGTAATGCTATGCTAGAGCTTTTTTTGAATGCCAGGAGCTAATTAAAAAAAAATAAGAAGAAGGAAAAAAATATTTCCTTGCCTTTACAGATTGATCAATGTGAGTATTCTCCTTCATGGCTTATTCATACAATGAGTATGGAGACAAGCCTTAGGACAAGGCTTAGGGACCTCCCTGATCCATTCGCCACCTGTGTCTTGTCACAAGTATGCATGTGTGGCCCTAGAAATTCATCCATTTATAAAAATACAAATATCTCCTCTTCCCTAGGAAAGTTTCCTCCTGGTTCCAGGAAATGAACTATATGATCATATTTCCAGAAATCCCTTCTCCCAGATAACACAATTTGACTTCTCTCTCATAGCATTATATGGGAGAATTTTGTGTACTGCACTATTTTGGGAAAAGTTCTGGGACTTGGCAAGTCACTCAACAGATTAGACCAGACATACACTCTCACAGTATATACAAAGGAATTACTCTGTTCCCTCTGCAACAAGTATCCACAGGGACCCACAAACTGGACAAAGTGTCCAGTCCTGAGCAAAACTGTTGAGAGGCGCAGGAGGGATCAGCCAGGGGTCAGGACAGCCTATCACTTTTAAGTGACCTTTTCCTTGATTCAGTGCTGGCCCTGTTACTACAGTCCATTAAACATTTTCTGGAGCTTCAAGATAGATATTTCTGCTTGTTCTTGCTGGTTGTTCAAAACTTATGTTGGTTGACAAAGCCTGGCAATATCTCACTCTGCTATTTGGATTGTGGCAGACTCTGTCTTTTTAATATTATTGCTTCTGATATGCATGGTGGCTTGAAACTGTATATGCCCAGAATATCATGTTCTGAAAGCTAATCCAGTCCATGTTTATAAACCCTTTGTAAGGATGACATTTTGATGAGGTTGCTTTAGTTAAGGTGGGGCCCAGCGTGGGTCTTAATCCTCTGAATAGAGTCCTTTACAAGCAGAATGAAGAAATGAAGACACAGGGAGAGAGAAAGAGATGGAAACAAGAATCTAAATGCAAGAACACCTGGAAGAGAAGGGAAAGACCAGCAGACTTCACCGTGTGGCAGAAGCCAAGGATCACCAGCAGCTTGTCTTCCTGAAGAAACCATCACCCTGATTTGGACATTTTCTCAGCCTCAAACTGTATGTTAATAAATTCCTATATTCAACCCAAACCATTTCACGGTATCTGCTTTAAGCAGCCTAAGAAACTAAATCAATAGGACCAAGTATTTTTCTCTTTGGCAAAAAAAAAAAAAAAAAAAATTGGATATTTATTCAAAATACTGTTTTATTATTGATTTTCCAAAAATGACTTCATTTCAACTCATACAAAATAGCACGTGGAAAAATTGTGAATTCTACTGGGACAAATCGTGGATGACAGTCTTCATGGTAGTTAAAGATAAGTATTATTTCATTTTTTAGTTTTCAAATTTTTAAAAATTGTGATTTTATGTCTCCATCTTATGGGAATTACTTCAAAATGTTTCCATCATGGAATAAGCAAAACTAGAATTTATTCTGACTTTACTGAGTATTTTAGCTACCTTAAAATTATATTTAGCATCTATGCATAGCAAAATTTCCTGTCTCAATAAATAATAAATGTGTAACTTAATATGGGATTAAATATTGTCATTCCCTCTCAAATGAAAATATATATATAAATCCATGTTTAGAGTCAATAAAAGTTCATGGAAATTCCTCGATCTTCCATACACATGGACTATATATCAACATACCACTTTTTAGGGTGCATGGGTGGTTCAGTGGTAGAATATTCACCTTTCATGTGGGAGAACTGGTTTCACTTCCCAGACCATGCACCCAAAAAAAAAAACAAAACAAAAACAATACTTATGGATTGAGTGTGTTTTTTTTCAATTAATTATTTTTAATTAAAATGCATGGTAGATGTATCTCATGTAAAAATAGCATTTAAATTGAATTTAAAAGAGCATGCCAATAAAATCTGCAGTTAATTAAAATGTGAGCATATAAAATAGGACTTTGTTATATTCTGCATGTATAAATACAATTTCTGTTTCATTTACTGATAATATGCAAAATAATAAATTGCCCATATTTGGAGAGAAATGATAACTTAGAATGTACTTTTCCTAGTTCCTTGGTTTTCCTAAGTTTTACTTTTCATATTTAAATTACCCTCTTCCCTACCATTATTCAATATTGTTTATGATGAGCAGGTCAGTGGACTTTAGTTAGTAGCTATATCATAAATGCAAAAACTAATCACTGTTCTCCCTCACTCACAATTCATTAGTAGGGATCCCATTCTATCACTGAATACTATCACTATTTCATTCCCATTTTCAGACATACAGAAGTTGAGGCTCACTTATTCTTCTATTGAATATTTTTTTGTTGAATAAAGCAAGCATTAAGTTGATCATGATAATCTCTTCCATCTTCATGAATCAGTGCTCTACAACAAATAAACACAAATAAGCAAAAGAAAAATAACAGGTGGCATGACATTTCTAGTTAATTAGAATGATATGCAGACACTATACATTGAGTCCAAACAAATGAAAATAAAGTCATTTTCATATTAAAAACACACTTTTAATATCCAGAGATAATATCATAGTATCAAAAAATACAGACATACCTGCAAATATTAGAGAAATAGTTCTTTTGGAAATAATGCTCAAAATTGAAAATGAATATGATCATTTAAGTTGTCCTAGTTGAGGAAACATGAATTTCTCATATGAATTTCAATAATTTGCATATTTCTAGTCAGTGACATTCTTTTTCTAAAATGCTGAGGCATCTGATGAGATTTTTAAAGTGAGACAGTAAAATATATCTAGTTGTGATATCAGCTGACAAAATTCACAGATCAAAGGTAGAGAGTCAGTGCACCTAACTAAAATCAATTAAAGACATCAAAATAGGAAAATAAGATGTCGAGAAATAGTATATGCTTTGCATTCACCTACTTAACCCTAGCTAATTTTAAAAGCTTCAGGAACATTTTTCTTCTTTGTCTGTTTCTGTAAGATAATCTAGTTAATATGTAGCATATAAATTTTAGCCAAAGCAAGAATTAACAGTCTGAATAGCCATGGAAATACTATCATTTATGTTATAAGATTATGCTGTAGTATACAAAAGAGATTCAGGAATCAAATTTAATGATATAGTACATTTTCTTCTTCCTGTCTTTAGAACTATCTCCAAAATAAATCAATTAAGTAATAAATTTGCATCTATCTGGTATTGAAATAGGCTGATATTTTGACCATGGAAACAGATGTATGCATTGTCTTATATGTAAATGTTGAATGCTCTGTTTAACATCCAAGTGTCATGAGCAAATGTCACTAAGAGGGATGAATAATATACTTATATGGAAAAGGAAATAAGTTTATGGGTAGTGATTTATATGTAAGGTGGATTTACATTTAGAAAAGTAGAAAAATTATGTGACATTCAAGCAGCCAACTATATAATTATATTTACATACATCATTTTTTAGATGGCATCAGATAAATCTTCCCTCTGAAAATAGTTATAAAGCTGGATACACACACACACACACACACACACACATAATCACCTGTTAGAAGGTATTGGAAAGGAACTAAGGTATTAAGACATTACAGGTAAATATCTGCAGAGAAGGGAAAAAGATTGAGATGAGTACTACATTTATCCCTGCTTTTATTCTTCAAGATATAGAGTATAAACAGGATATATTGACTTAAAATCTGCAAATATCCTGGGTATGTAAGCAAAATTTTGAGTTCCAGACTATCAAAATCTTGGTGAAAAAGAAACCAAGAAAAGTAGTCTAATATTCTGCACAAAATAAACTCTTGGGACTTTGAAAAATAAGCTTGGAATTTGTTATTGGAGGACAGAATTGGTAGAGACAATGAGCAGGAAGGGAGGGAGAGATAGAGATAGAGATAGATAGAGAGAGAGAGAGAAACAGAGAGACAGAGTGAGACAGAGGGAGACAGAGAGAGAGAGAGAGAGCTTGAGCACACTGGAGAAGCAAAAGTGTGAATTCAGAGGCCAAGAGACAGGAATGCTAGTAAACACATGGGGCTCACAGTTAAGTCCCTGAAAAGGTTATATTTTATGAGTAGGGAAAAACTGAAAATAGATTTACTTTATTTGGATTAAGGTGATCTAATCTGTCTGTTGGCCTGAAGAAAAGAGGATCTTTTCTGGATAAAGGCAAGAACATCTTGGTGCACCAAGTTTTAAATACACAAAGTCCAACATTTTAACATAATTGCAAGTCATGACAGGATATAGTATTAACTGACAAAAATCAATAAAAAAACCCAGAGATTTCTGTGCACTGAATCATATCACCTACAAAGAAATGTTCAAGTCTTGACATGTGGTCCTGTGCATGTGCACTCATTTGAAAATAAAATCTTTGAAGATGTTATTATAAGTGTTCTAGCTTGCCAGCTGCTGGAAATGCAATACACCAGAATCAGAACGGCTTTTAAAAGGGGGAATTTAATAAGTTGAAAGTTTACAGTTCTAAGGCTATGAAAATGTTCCAACTAAAGCAATTCTATAATAATGCCCAAATTAAAGCCACAACCTTCACTCAAGAAAGGCCGTTGAAGTTCAAGATTTCTCTCTCAACTGGAAAGGCACACAGCAAACATGGTAAAGTCTGCTAGTTTTCTCTCCAGGTTTCTTCTTTCATGAGGCTCCCCTGGGGGCATTTTCCTTCTACATTTCCAAAGGTCTCTGGCTGTGTGGGCTCTGCTTCATTGCTTTAAAAAGGGACTCTCTCTAAAATGTTTCCTTTTTTAAAGGATTACATTAAACTAATCAAGACCCACCTGGAATGGGTGAAATCACATTTCCATGGGAACAATCAAAAAGCTCACAGATAGCAATAATGAATGAAGATTAAAGGACATGGCTTTGCTGGGGTCCACCACAGATTCAAAGCTTCACAAGCTAGAGCATTAAGTCATTTGTCAAAAGGATCTTTTAAGATCCTATTTATGTGAAGCAAAATTGAACCAAGGCAGAAGTTTACTGGGGACATTTTAAGAAGAGTAAATCTGGGGAGAGACACAGAGGACTAAGCAAGAGAAGTAGAAATGAGCTGTCTGCAGAAGCCAAAAAGGCAGACACAAGGAGAGAGAGAGATGGGCATATAACAGTGGGATTGCTGGAAAGCCACAGATTTGGAGACAAAACAATTCCTGGACTCCTAGCCTCCAAAATCATGAAACAATAGATTCCTACATTTAAACCAACCCATTTTGTGGTATTTGTCATAGCAGCCCTAGCAAATAAAGACACAGGAATTGCATATGTTGGAGTTATCAGAGAAGAACTTCAAAATAACTATGAATAAAATGCCCAAGGAAAGACAACAAATAATAGAGAAGTTCACCATAGAATTGGAATTATAAGAAAACAATAAAAAGAAAATCCTTGAAATGAAATATATAATGACCGAAACTAAGAATTAAATCAATGATCATAAAATTATATATATTATATATAGAAAACCCCGGAGACAACATCGAGCTATAAAACAAAAAACAACAGCAAAAGAAGATCCATGCCTTGTTTCTAATTTCAGCTTCCTCTTGAATTTTTCCTCCAGTAGTAGGATTAAGACCTACCCTGACTTAGTTTAATCAAACCTTAGCTAGAGTAACCTCATCAAGAAGTCAAGCTTTACAATGAGTTCACACCCACAGAAATGGATTGAAATTCAGAATATTTTTCTCTGGGGTACTTAGCTCCAAGCTACCACAGCAGCTTACCCAAAAAGACAATCAAGCCTCTAGTTTATATTTAATTGTATACATAAACAGTCTGCCTTAAACTCTCCCCTGTATGAGGCCAAACTCCCATCTAATCCATAGAACTCTAGCTAATATCCTTTTTATGCCTATAAAATTTCTTTCTATCCTAGAAGCTTGAAGCTTCTCCTCTTCCCACAAGTGATTGAGCTTCCTTACTGCACCAAGTTTTCGGTGTCCCAAATAAAATGCTGTCATCTGCAAACTTGACTCTGAGTACTCTCTCAATAATTACTTTAACAGTAAACTGGACCTAACAGAACTTTACTTCACAGCATACATCAAAGTAAATGCTAAACAGTTTATACCTGTAAACATGATGCTATTTTTAAATCAAGCTTCTAGAAGGGAATAAATAGGAAAATATTGTCCTGACTTTGTGGCCAGCAGTGGTGTTTAACCTAAATACAGAGAACATCACACTTAAGGTCAAGGATTGATATGTTGATTTCATTAATAGAGTACAGTATAATCCTGATCTTCTCTTGTTTAAATGACTCTGTGAAGAAAGTGAACAAGAAGCTATACAGGGAGAAAAGATAGTTTTAATGAATGTATTAGGAATAGGATAATATTGTGGATACATGAACTATTCTTTCATAATCAAGTAAATAACAGATTGACAACATAAATTAAAAATTGAACGAATACTTTGAACAGACATATCAGAAATCATTATAGTCTAGTGGATGATAAATTTATGTGAAGTTGTTCAACATTATTGGCAATCATAAAAAAGGAAATTTAAATATAAGGTACCACGTCAAGTTTTTCAAAAGAGCTTAATTTTCACTTACATACACACACATACACACAAAACAACAACAAAAAAAAACATTACAATACTAAGATCTGTAAAGGAAAGAAAGACACTGGAACTATCATATAATGAAGGTATTGGTAATATCTCTTTGGAAAACTACTTGTGAATGCCTATTGAACTTGGATGTATGCATGCCTTGCAAATTAGCAGTATAAATCCTTAGTAAAGACACAATGAACATATGTATATACATATACCATTTCATGGTATTTGCTTTGAGCAGACTAGGAAACTAAAACATATTGTATTGAATCTGTTGCTATCTTTGCTTAGAATTCATGCCTGCCTTAGTTTTCCAGCCTTCTATAATAAATATCACAAACTGGTTTTGGCTTAAATGATGGAATTTTATTTGTTTCTTTTTTTATTTGTTTCTAGGGCAGAAGCATCCTGACTGGCTTGTAATCCATGGTGTTCCTTGACTTTCCTGTCACAAGGCAATGTCATAATTTTTCTTCCAGTTTCCATCTAACTTCTTGCTTCTGGATTTTCCCTGTGGCTTTCTTTCTCTGTGTCTTAATTTCTTCCCCAGTAATATTGATTAAGACCCACATTCAATCAGTTAGATGCCTTTCCAATAGCTCTCCTTTCAAATATGTCGATATTTACTTCACATATCTTGGAACATTTGTTAGGTGCATATATGACTTTAATTTTTATGTTGTCTTGATGAATTGGCCATTTTATCAATATGCAGTTTTGTTGTCCCTTTTATTAGTTTTTTACTTAAGGTCCATTCTGTCTCATGTTAGCTTAGCATAGTTGGCTACTATTTACATTATATATATATAATAATATATATATAATATATATATATATATATATATAAAATCATCTTTTCACTCTAAATTTACATGTATCTTTGACTTTAAGGTGAGTCTCTTATAAACAGTGTCTAGTTGGGGCATACTATTTTATCCATTCTGCCAATCTCCTTTTGACTGGAGGGGTTAACTAAGTAACTAATGATAACACAGAACTTACTTCTGCCATTTTGCTATTTGTTTTTTTGAAATCTTATAGCATTTTTGTCCCTTCTTTTATCCATTACTAACTTCCTTCCTATTCAGTTAATCTTTTATAATTAAAACTATAGAATCCCATCTAATTTTCTCCTGCTTATAGTTTTCACATATTTTCTGTGTGGTTACCAAAGGGCTTAAGTTAAGATCCTGTACCTGTAACAATCACACTTGTTTTGATACAATACACAAACTATGCTCCTTTATCACTTCATCCCCCATATTTGCTTTATTCTTTTCACAAATTATACCTATACATTGCATGTTCAAACTACATTATTATATTTAAGCATTTGTGTTCAAGGTTTTGTAGGAAGTTAAAGGTGGAGTTATAAACCAAAAAATAAAATAGTGCTGGCATTTATTTTTACTCAGAATCTTTACTTATTCATTCTCTTTTGATTTATTGATGTCCTTTATTTTCAAGCAGAAGAACTTATTTTTTCACTTCTTGTAGGACATGTCTAGTGGTGATAAATTCCCTCAGTATTTGTTTATATGGAAATATCATTAGCTCATCATTATTTTTGAGAGACATTTTTGTCAGATGTAGAATTCTTGTTTCATCATATTTTAAAATTCTTTCATTATTTCAAATATGTCAACCCATTGTCTTCTAGCCTCTGTGATTTCCAATGAGAATAAAGTACATAATCTTATTGAAGCTCATATATACATCATATGTTGCTTTTCTCCTGCTGCTTTCAGTGTTTTCCTCTTTGTCTATGGCATCAAACAATTTGATAATGTTGTATCACTTTGCATTTACACTCTCTGGAGTTCATTGAGTTTCTTGGATGTACATAACCGTGGCTTTTAGTAAATTTGGGAAATTTTTAGGTATTATTTCTTAGAGTATTCTTTTCCCCTTTTTCTCTTTCTTCTCCTTTTGGAATTCCCTTAATACACAGCCACCCCCCACACATACACATATGCTTGATAGTATCTCACAATTCTTTTATTCTTTGTTCACCTTTCTTTATTCATTCTTTTTTTTCTGCTTTTCACACTTAATAATTACAATTATCTTATTTTCAATTTCACTGATTCTTCTGCCAGCTCCTATGTGCTGTTGAACTCTTCTAGGTAATCTTTTATTTTAGTTATTGTATTCTTCATTTCCAGAATTAGTTTACCTTTTATGATTCTGTCTCTCTATTGGTCTTCTCATTTTATTCGTTTATGATTTTCCTGATATCACTTCATTCTTTTATATTTTTCTTTACTACTTTAAACATACTTAATTCCTCTTTTTAAGCTCATCTACCATGTCCAAAGTCTGATTTTCTTCATTGCATGTTTCTAATATTTTATCTTGCTCCTTTGGTTGGGCCACAATTTCCTGTCTCATTGTATGTCTTGTAATCATTTGTTACACACTGAAAATTTTTTTATATTTTTATCTGATAATGCTGGAATTTAATCCCTGAGTTGTCTTTTCCTTTTATCCAGTGAATACATTTCCCAGTCTTTTAGGATTCACACTGTGTTTGCTGTTATACCCCTTCATAGCTGGTCATCTTTCCAATGAACCTGAAGAACAGTTCAATGCAAAAGCATAGGCACACCCTAGGATTTTCCCAGCCTATGTCTTATCCTTGGCAGGCATTAATGGACATAGGTATGCCCCCAATTACAAGGAACCATATTCCCCTTCTTCTCACTAGGAATTAAACTATCCCCCTGACCCAGATGCTCCATTATGTTTCTTAACACTGGTAATCCTTTGCACCAGGATTTGATCGTTTCTTATACTGATGGATACCTACAAGTTTTGGGATGCTAAGCCAGAGAAAAATGTCTTGGTTCAGCAATTCAGGCTACCACCAAACATTCTGTTTCAGACATGCATGCAACCCAGCATAAGCACAGATATTACTCTGCTCCTTCTGGAACTGGGAACAAGGATCTGTAGTACTTGCCAGATGGCTCTGCACCAAACTGAGGAAAGGGTGAGAAAAAGGCCAGCAATAGAACCAGGATATTATCCAACCATTTGTGTGTTTTCATTTTTCTTATTTCATTGCCTGCCTGGTTATCGCAACCCTTTCATTGTTTTCAGGATCCTCTAAGAAAAATAATTTTGCCAAATTTTCCTACTGTTTAAAATTTCTGTAGGAGAGAATCTGCTGCATTGGCTCATACTGCAACCTTGGTGAAGTGCTCCTCCTCCTTTCTCTTAGTAAGGAAATTTTGATTCTGTAATGAATACATCACTACCTAGTTAGAGACTGAATTTCCTAGTCTCACCTACCAGCAGATGTTGCTGAGCAACTAAATTCTGGCCAATGATATGTTAGCTGTTGTGATATAGGCAAATATTGGGTCATCCTAAAGAAAAAGGTCCTTCACATAGAAGCGTGGATGAATCGGCATTGAACCCTAGATGAGGGCATTACTTTTTCTACAAAGGACCAGAATATTTTTGTTTTCTCAGGATATAGGGTCTCTGTCACAACTAATCAACTTTGCCATCATTGTACAAACACAGGCATAGAGAATATATAAAGAAATTGAGTTGCTGTGTTCCAATTAAACCTTATTTGCAAAATGAGGTAATATGCTGGATTTAGCTCATGATTAATAGTTTACACACCCCTGCCTTAGACAATGACAGAGCAAGATCACAGTAGTAATCTGAACCCTTGTATAACCTTTACAAGTGGAACTGTCCCTCCAGTCTAAATCATTCACCTCCAAACAATAAACTATTCCATTTTGTGGCCTCTTGGGTATAGCACTTTAGTCTATCAAGTTGTCTTTACCCTACTGATAACTAAAAAGATTACAAAATTAGAAAGGTAGTATTTCTCTGAAATATTCTTTTTTCTTTAGCAAAATTTGTTCTTCTGTCTCTCCTTGTTTTCAAATACTTTTGCTCAAAAATAATTTTCAGAAATTATAAATTATAATTTTTTTAGTATTATTGCAATGTATACAACTTATGTCCACAAATATATGAGTTTAAAATTATTTAACTAAATAAGCCAAGTTCCCATACAGTGCTAAACTTGACCCAGGACCTCTTCCACAGTTTAGATTCCATAAACATTTTTTTAGCTTGAAAATCAACCTTTAGTACCAAGGAGTATATCCAACAGAAAAGTTTAAACCATATCTCTATAACTCAGCTCTTGGATGTGTATAAACAATAATGTGGTTGGGAGTATTTTTCCCTGGATAAATATTATATATACACACACACACATATATATATGAGTATTTATAGTTAACTTTTACCCATTTTAAAACGTGAGTATATAGTTCTCTAAATACTTACTGTCAAAAAAAAAACCTTATGCAACCATGAATATGGAATGTAGAGGCCAGTCATTCATAAGACACATTAGGACAACCAACAATTTACATTTGTCATATTTAAGTCAGTTGATTTCCAACTAAATTGGATTAGATATGCATTATATAGAAATAAAAGTTCAGAAGTGACATACTCATTTCTCTTATAGATATAATACCACCACTGGCCAAATTGTATATTTAGGTACTAAAACAATTTTAAAATATGCAAGAAACACAACTCTGAGATAATGTAAATTTAATATATTTTGCATTAAATTTCTTTAAGGCAGTTTTTTTTTTTATAGTGAAAAAGTACTGGCTTTATTCCATGTACAATTTTGAGTTTGCATATTCTGGTGCATTCTGTAAGACAGATTTCCAGGTCAACCAGACACTGCAATTAAACAGAACAATCTGTTACTTCTGGCTTAGCTGTGAGACACAGCCCAGTGTAATTCCTCTGCTTTATGAATGACTCAGAACTAGAATGAGTAGCAAAAAAAGAACTTATTCCATTAGCACCATCACAGAATTGTTTTCATCTGCTGCTCATGTCTCATTTTTGGCATCAGAGACTAGACGCCAGGTGTGTATTTAGTTGAAATTTATAGACTTTTAGAAGTCAATGTCAAATCATCTTGTTTATGAATTTTAAAGAAGAATGTTGTGTAGCAACTTGTGTATGACATTTTTCATTGAAAGCCTTATTTGGATAAAAAAAAAATGAATCTCCAAAATACTCATTCAATACTGCCTATTACAAGGATAATTATTACCTTTTGATCAGAGCAATTATGTTTTGTAGAGTGGCAAAATGCCAAGCAAGAAACTATAGGGTTATAAGTAATTCTGATTTTTCACGTTGTCAAGACAAATGAAAGAAAGTTATATTTAAGATAGAAATTGAGAAATGAGTCAAAAAATTTTAAGCACACATGCACGGCATACATTTTATTCTTCAGTTGCTTCTTCATCATATTTCTAAATAATAATGATGAAAATTGCATTATTAATTTTCACATAGGAAATGAGGATAATTGCTTCATGAGTTCTTTATTTGATTAATTCATGGTAAGTTGTATCAACTCTATATTTTAATGAACATAATTAAATAACATAATCAAGTGACAAATATATCACCCTAGAACTTGAAAAAGAACACTATATTTGACTTCTTCTAGGTTGTTTTTATGTAAGAAATCCCTCATGTCTAAAATTGTATTACCTTTATAGTACACTTTTTTCATCCCACTTGTAATTACTTTTTACAAGATATTTGGTTTAAAGGTCATTACTATATTATGAACAGGACAATTATTTGTCATAAGCAATTTTACAAATAGGAAATGAGATGCTATGACCTATCAGTTTAAGTTGACAGAAAGTGTGTGGTCCTAATAAATATTCAGTTCAATTAACCATGGTAAGAAAAACTATATAGCCTAAAATTTCTGAAGAGTGAACTATAGTTAATAGTGCAATTATAAAAAATGTGCCTTTATCACACTAATGCAAGGTTTTAGTAGTAGGGTGGTGTATGGAAACTCTGTATTTCATGCATGTTTTTTTTAAAACCCTCAACTTTTCTAATAAAAAATGTGCATAATACACCGATAGAGCAAATAAGCATAATAAACATAAAAATATAATGTCCTGTCAATGATATCAACTGAACTATCTTATATCTTCCATGATAATGTCCATAATTCTGCAGTCAATTTGGAAGTTAATACATGTGCAAGAAAGTGAAAATTTATATGAGGAATCTGATTATTTCTGAAGAATTTCAAACACAATTTTAAAAATGAAAAATTCTCTTTGTAGGTTGTATTATGAGAAAAGTCATATACATTAACCAGAAACAAAATATAAGCTTTAAAAATATGTATAAATCAGAACTAACATTTTTAAGTAATTCTGACCCTCAGATACACTGGAACTGAAAAGAAAAATCAAAAGTAATCCAAAGTACTTAAGGAAAAAAATATTTATTATAAAATATTATATTTAATCTCAGAAACAATTTCCTGAAGAAAGGTATTTTGGAATCCAGCAAGCTTACAGATGTTTAATTATTTCAACAGAGTATCTTAGGTTTAACAAGCACAAGATTCTAAGATACTGAAAACCAAAAAGATAGAATCTTACGTGTGCTTTTAGTGTGGCTATAATGAATATGATGTACAGTCACCTGGACTTGTCTTTGATTGCCTCAGCTGTAAAATAACAAAGCTACTGGGTTTCTTCATCTCTCCTCATGAACTCTTAGTCAAAAGAACATTAGGAAAAAAGAAAGAAAAAGAAAAAAATACATTTTGGAATCAGAGAGAACTGAGGTGGAATTGCTATGTATATAAGTCAGTGTTCTCCACACAGTCAGAAAGTTCAACAAATTCCAAGCAGGTCAGAAACAAAATGCTCCTCACTGAAAAATATTATAATCTCACTGTAGGATGTCAAAGACATAGAATCTTGAAAGTAGCAAGATAAAAGCAACTAATTCTGTACAAACAATCCTCAATGAGAGTAACAGCCAATTTCTCATTAGAAACCATGAAGTGTCAGAATACAGAGGATGACATAATTAAAGTACATAAAGAAAAAAATTACTTCAACCAATAATTGTATATCTGGCAAAACTGTTTTTCAAATCTTAGGGAGAAATCTTAAAAATCCCACATAAATAAAACCGAGTAAATTCATTAATTGAACACACCCTATAAGAAATGTTGAAATCAAGGGACACTTCACAGTAACTTGAAGCTGTAAGTATATAGTATATAGTATATAGTAACTTGAAGTAACTTGAAGTGGTGAGAAGTAATAAAGATCTCCATCAAAGGTAATTCCACAGGCAAACATCAATGACAGTGTTCTAGTTTGAAAGCTGCCAGAATGTGATATACCAGAAACAGAGTGGCTTTAAAAAGGGGAATTTATTAATTTGCAAGTTTGCAGGTCTAAGGCATGAAAATGTCCAAATTAAAGCACCAACAAGAGGTTACCTCGACTCAAGAGAGACCAATGAAGTTTGGGGTTTCTCTCTTATCTGGGATGACACATGGCTATGCCTGCTAGCTGTCTCTCCCAGCTTCCTGTGTCATGAAGTTCTCCTGGTGGCATTTCCTTCTTCATCTCCAAAGGACTCTAGCTCTGTTGGCTCTGTTATTTCTGGTGACTCTCTCAGTTCTGGTGGCTCTTTTCCAAAATGGGTCCCTCTTAAAGGTCTCTAGTAAACAACCCCACCTTGGATGAGGGGAAGACTCATCTCCATGGAAACCATCTAATCAAAAGTTATCACCCACAATTGGGTGGGTCACATCTCCATGGAAAGAATCAAAAAGTTCCCACTCAGCAGGATTGGATGAGGATTAAAGAACTTAGCTTTTCTGGGGTACAAAACAGATTCAAACTGGCACTGCCATACAGACCTAGGTTTGGTTCCCAGTGCCTGCCCATGCAAAAAAAAAAAAAAAAAATCCACAGCTAACATCATACTCAAAGGTAAAAATTTGCAAGTTTTACCTCTAAGATCAAAGTTTCAATGTACATGACCAATACACCAAATTAAAAAACAATTCCATTTGCAATAGCATCTAAAAACATGAAAAAAATAAGCAAAAATTTAACTGAATACTTAGGCACTGAAAACCACAAAATAATGCTGAAAGAAATTAAAGAAGACTTTAATAAATGGCAAAATGTCCCATTTTCATGGATTGTAAGACTATTGTATTGCAATATGCCAATACTTCCCCAAGTAATCTATAGAGTCAACACAATGCCTCTCAGAATTCAGGCAGCTTTTTTTTTTTTCGGAAAAGCTAATCCTCAATTTCATATGTAATTGTAAGGAGCTCAAAAATAAAAATCTTGATAAAGAAGAGCACACTTGGAGGATTTACCACTTTCAGATTTCAATATTTATTCTAAAGCCACAGTGATTAAAACAGAGTGAAATAGCATATGGATACACCAATGTAATGTGTTTGAAAGTCCAGCACTAAACATGTATGGCCACATGTGTGGCCAAGTGATTTTTGAAGAGGATCCCAAGACCATTTAAGGGGACAAATCACCTTTTCAACAAACAGTGCTAATATAACTGTGCCTCCATATGCAAAAGAATAATTAACATTTGTGGAGATGAGCATTGAGTTATATAATATTGTATTATTTTCATTGTAATTATGGAGTTTTTTTTCCAAAGGGTCCCTTAATATGATCTCCCTTTTGATTAACAAGTAAACTGCTTATGGTCTTTCAATTGCATCTGCAATATCCCTTTGCCTGTTCAATATAGCAAAACCTAATCAAGGTGTAATACCCTTGTCATATACTATTGGTTAAAAGCAATTCACAGGTTCTATCCATACTAAAGGGGAGAAAATAAAGGGAATTAACCATAGGCTGTGTCCGCCACAGTTGTTTACCATATTATAAAGAGGGAGTAAAAAATTTATGGATACCACTCTTCTATGTTACTTTAATGAATGATTCTTATTCCCCACGATTTTCATGCCCACACTCCATAAATGATAATTCATCATACGCACACATTTGTGAATAATATCTGCTCTGCTAACTCTAACACCAGAGACTAAGATGCCACATGGAGAATGTGGGCTGCTGTATTCAAGCTCACTGCAAAGCTGTGGAGTCGGGGAGGAGTAGGATGGGGCAGGGGCAAGTAAATATCATGCAAACATCCCTACCATTTTAGAGTTTTGTCTTCCCTATTGTCAATGTTTTTTTTCTATTGGACATTTTTACATTTTATTATGTACAGTGTACAATCTTTTAGATATGCTCCCTCTGTGGAAGTAACATTTTAAATTAATATGAACTTTTTAAAAAAGTAAATAAATATGGAAAAGATACAAGTCTCTCAGATTATCACTTCCCACTTTCCCTTTATTGCTGTCCACCATCATTTCTCTCTTTAAAATCAGGAATGAAATGTTATAACATCACAAAATTGTCCAAATTCATCTTCATTTTGGATATTTATATATGTATGTTAAACAATGAAGTCAGCCATATCATACAGTCCAGATTTTGAAATTAGATTGAAATAACTGATTCCAAGCATGTTATTAAAATAATGTTCTCAAGTAAAAATTGCTAACTACAAGTGTCGACACCAAATTCTTTCATTTCAACATTTCTCGCTGAACCTTTTCCTTCTCCGCCATAGTTCTTCGGTTTACGAAATGTCACAGTAGTGACTGACTTCTTATTACAGCAAAAATATAAGCATGAAAGTGCCTTGTGCAAATCCCTTTAATAGGTTTACATTGCCTTTAGTTCAAAGTTGAAACATCTTAATAAGACCCTTAAAACTCTTCTTGATCCAACTCTTACCTTCATTTATATAGCCTGAGCAAGTTCATTTCTTATTAACAAAAGGTATTACAGCATTTATTGCTTTATTTTGTGTCTGGGTTTGCAAACATGATTTTCTTGGCAGGAAGAAGCTGACACACCATGTCTCCTTGCAAATTTTCATGATCATCACCTACCTATCTGTTAAATCTCAGTGTTAGTAGCACATTCCTTGAGCAGTCTCTCGGCAAGGGAAAACCTCTCTAAGATTTATTCCTGTGGCATGAAGTATTTTCTTGGTCTTAACGTTTCACCTCTTGTATTACAATTTCTTTTGTGTTTCTTCCTTAAGAGATGGTATGTTGCATGAGGGTGAGAATCATGTTTCTTTGACCGGTGTATATTTAGCAACAGCTCACGCCTTAGTATTTAGCTATTGGTCAGTAAATACTTATAAATTAATAGATAAGTGAATGCAAATTTAATTTTCTAACTCCTACAATCATCTAACTAGAGCTTTTTACTCTTAAGGCCATATGCATAAATAAGCTTAGGAGTGTTACATCTATAAGTTGTCAAAAAATAAGAAAATTGTATGCATCATTATCAGGAATAAAAGTGTGTATTTACAACTACATGTAGATGAAATTTTGCTCTTGGATTTCTCTTGATATTTTAATATGGGATAAGAAGAGAAAGCAATTGAATAGACACTGAAAAACTTGATGAGTAATTTCAGTCCAATAGTATTCCAGTCACTTCTATACTGAATATCATGGAAGTATTTCCCACAGCACACCTTCTCCGGGTGATTTTCCATGTAGAAAATGTCTATGTAAAGTGTCTACTGGAGACTTGGGAGGGCTAAGGGTGAATAATTGTGGGGGAAAAAATGACAGCAGTAGAAACAAAATCCTGATGGGAAAGGCTGATTTCCGTTGTTCGTTCAGGTTAAAAGTTTTGAACAAAATAAGCCGATTAAATAGTACCTCTATTCTTAAATGTCATGATTTGTATTGTATTCACTTCCAAATGGCAAAAGAATTGTTTGATACATACCTAGTGATATAAATGTTACTGCTTTGTGGAAATCCTATTAAAGAAACTATTCATTAAATCATTCAAAAATAATAAGTTTTCCTTCATATTTCATTTCATTATAGATTACATAGCCCTTCACAATGAATTGAGGCAAATGCTTTGGTTATGACTGATTTTTTCATAAGCTACAACTTACATGATCTGATGTCAAGAGGAATAGGAAAGAAACTTGAAATTTCCCCAATTCTTTCCTCTCTGCTTAGTAATGTCTCATCTTACATGGTTAAAAGTTATTTGGTCCTAAGATTTCATAAAATGAAAAAAAACATTTGAGTACAAGAGCTAACCTTTAGTGTACTTTTATGGTGCATAAGAACATGAAAAAGGGGTATGTTATTGGTTTTTACGAAGAAGTGTTACTATGGAACAAGTTTTTAGGGAGGAAGGGAACATAAAAAGAAAGTCTAGGTGATCCAATAATAAATTTCTCTACAGTGAAGTTTTTATTAGGACTAGTTGCCCTGAATCTCAATAAGTTTCTTTGGCTATATTTATTGTATGCATGTCTATGTGTTTAGGGTATGCACATAAATGCATATGCTTAATCTAGAAAGGCTGTAAAATGAAGTGATTCTATTTTAGATCAATATATCAATTGATTTCTTCCTACAGAAAACCACATCAAAACTGTCTTTAAAAAAAGTACATAAAATCCTGAAATCCCAGCTACTGATAAAAGTAACCGAAAGCTATTAAAATATATCAGGGCATATTTTCTTTTTAAATTTTTCTTTTATTATTAAATGAGGCCATTGTTATCACTAATATTTGTAGCATCATAGAATTTGTACCTGACCATAGCACTTGCTCAACATGAAACCACAGAGGATTTGGAAATGGAAAGTAATTCCCCACAATATTCTTATAAGTTCATATTGAATGCAGAGTAAAATGGCAGTACTTACCCAATTCTCCTGCCCTATTCAAAGATCCTTTTAGAGCTGTAGAGTAACACTAAGTGATAGTTCTATGGAGTGCTGTTGCCACTTTTGCATGTATTTTCAGGGAAGAAAAAACAATAACCTGCTGATAGTGCTTTGTACAGTATGATTTATATTTGTTTTATTATAGTATTGAGGAATTTGATATTAAATTTTTAAAAATGACAGTTCATTTTGAAAGAGACCATAAACAGGTGCAGACTCAGCATGCCTGCCTCATTTTTACTGCCATTTTTCTCCTAGGTACTTACTTCTCCCTTGCCTGATGAAGATAGTTGCTTAGAATATGCACTCAGTGACAGGAAGAGTCAGATAAATAGTTTCACAAATTTTAAATTGTCATATTTTCTTATAATTACATAAACATCTGCTAAGTAAAGTACTTGCTGGGAAATGGACCATTAAATTTCCTTTTACCATGGCTTCTATTATACTTGCCCAGTGTTGTTCTACTTGATACCATAAAGTATCAGAAGTCTTCCTGTAGATGTCATTATTACCTTGGGAAAAGATAAGTTATTTTTAAAGCAGTTGCAAAAAAAGTCTATTTCTAAAAGAAGCTAAGAAAAATACATTTTTTTCCCTGAAACACATCAATATACTGAGTGTATCAGATTTTTGGTTGAAAAGTACTTTGTGATTAAAATTATATGTTATTAGTAATTCCATTAATAAACAGAGCATAGACAATAGTAAATATTTACTGTGTCATTTTGAACAAAGGACTACTATGGGTGTGACCAGAGTGAAAATCTGAATAAGACATAACACATTTCTTTTTGAGAGATCACGATATAGTAAGGAGACTGTGCAGAAATCTTCTATCAATTATACAAATTAAGTGTCCAAGTTGTAAATTGGTGACAGCCAGAAACAAAAGACTATTAGAAAACATTTTTTAATAAACTTAGACAATATTCAATTTAAGTACCTAATTGGAATGAGCATCAATAGTATTTCTATGGCCTTTAATTTCCTTAATATTTTTCCTGTTTATTGCTGATTATGTAATCATGACATTAAATATACAAAATGAGAAATACATTTTCTTTTCCTAAAAAGCACAACGTATTGAACCAGAACGGGGAGATGGGGCTACAAGCCAGAGGAACGCTGGACAGGGTGCAGGAGGGCCAGGGGACTTCCGAGAGACCTGGGGAAGTGGTCGTGTCCACATCTCACTGGAGCTGCATAGCCGCAGTACAAAAGGTGCAGTCGAACGTGCTCATCTGGCCCTTGTTATAGGGGCTGAACCTAGCCAAGGTGCAAAGCCTAATGGAAGCGATCCGTGAGGACCCTGACAGCGCGCCCCCTATCGGCGTCCTCTGGATCAAGGTGCCCATGGTGGTGACTTTTTCTCATTTAGAGGTTGTTGCCTCCTCTGTGGGGTCTACCAGCAGCCCCAGCAAGATACCATTCCTGCCAAGTTCATGCAGTCCACACTGTTGGACCTGAGGGTGGACCTGAGTGTTTCAACTTTTGACTTATAGTAAATAGCCTCTTTGGCACCTGCTGCCACAACTCCCAAGAACCCAAAAGACTCATCGGGTCTCCAGCCAGCTGGGGCAAAAAAAGGTGTGGCAGGGGAGCATTATTTTTTGTATAACTGACTCGAGGCACACTAACTTCAAGTCTTTGAACTCACTTCTGAACAGAGACGCCCAGTTCCAACTCTCTGAAAACGGGGCCATTGTCTTGACCTCAAGGGATTATTGGGAGAATTAAATGAGAAAGAAGATGGGGTTTGGAGGGCCGCATGCTTCTGGCTGCAAATTCCAATTACAAAGATCCTTCCTCATTTTTGTCTTTATATACCCTATTTTGTGAAATACATTCAGCTGCAAGTCGAGGAAAACCTATGTTAGGACAAGAATACACTCACACCAGCTCACTCAAGACAAAGGTGCTTTGCCCAGAAACTCAAGTGATAAAACCTAAGTCTCCCTGTCAAGACTAACTTGTAAAGCAGCGTTTTATACTGTGAAATCAGCAGCTGTCTCCATCCGAGTTTCAGGGAAGTTGCACAGAATATCTCCTCAAAGGAAGAGGCTAGCTGCAATAATATCCAAGAATTTTATAGTTCTGCTTAAGGAGATTGACTTTATTTGGAACAGAGCTTGTGCAAGCTCAAACATAAATGCACTCTTGAAAACAACTGAGATACCGGTGTTGAGTAATTAAAAGGAGGCCAATAGCACTACAATAACAACAATGGAAATGGTAGAATAACTAAAATGCTAAGAAAGAAAATCAGTGAAAGAGGATAGCTAAGAATAGCCATGGTAGGTTGGGTAAAAGCCTCAAAGGCTAACCTCAGAAAAGACAACCCCAGGGTGGTGTGATGGTGGCTCAGCAGGCAGAATTCTTACCTGCCATGCTGGAGACCCGGGTTCAATTCATGGTGCCTGCCCATGAAAAAACAAACAAACAAACAAAAACAACCCTAGCAATGATGTAGCTTGACTTTAATTTTGTCAGGCACTGAAGCTCTGTATTCTGGAATGTATTTTCAATAACAGTATGACAATCATTTAGGAATTAGTGGAGACAAATATAGGTCTGAATGATATCAATAGAAGCATATTATTTAAAAGCTTCATAAGGAGACCAAGGAAAGACAAAGTAAGCCCAGCCAAAACCATTTTCATCCCTGGGAAGCAGATCAGAGTGACTACTCATATTTCCCAGATTGTGCATCAGAGGTTGCACTCAGCCAGCAGGGAAAATAGACTTCCCTGAAATAATTTATCTGAGTTATTACTCAACTAAACAAGCAAACAACACAGCAACAATCCTTGGGGTGAAGTGGCTCAATATTCAGAATGACTATAGTTTTATCTAACTAGTCCAGTTTTCAAGAATAAATTAAGAGCCATGTCAGGAAACAGGAAAGTGTGACCAAACAAAGGTGTAAAGGCGGGTAATAGAAATTGCTTTTGAGAGAGTACATGTGTTGGACTTAGAAGAAGCCAAAAGGCTTCAAAGCAGCTATTTCTCTTCATTCCAAAAATACAGGAAATTTGAGGATATTCCAAGAATAACAAAACCAAAAGAGTTTGCTGCTAGCAGACCTGCCTTATAAGAAATGCTAAATGAAATTCTTCAGACAGAAACTGAGTGACACAAGGTAATAATTCAAATCCCCATGAAAAACAAGGAGCAGCACATAAGGTTGCATAAAACAATATGCATGAAATTATATTTTTGTACTTATTTTTAAAGAAAAGCAATATATTTGGTAATGACAGCACAAAGAAAAATGTGTCAGAGAAAGAAAATGAACTGAAACCAGATGGAAAAGTGAATCTACAAGGAAAGAATAAAAGGAACCAGGAAGAGTAAAGGAGAAGTTTAAAATACAAACTCTATTAACTTATACACGTACATGTATGTAAAATATACATATTCTCACTCAGCTTCTTTAGAAAACATAAAATAGATAATTTAATAATTATAACAATATATTTGGGAGTCTGTAACATATATAGGTATATATTTATAAAAATAAAAAAATACAGAACTATATAAGCATAATATCTTTGTATTTCTCTGGATTATGTTAATGTGAATCAAAAGTAGTTTCTTATATGTAAAAATATATATTTTAAGCCCTACAACAACCAGTAAGAAAATAATTCCAAAAATCTATCTAAAACTCATTAATGTAATTAAAAGGTTATGGTAGACCATATTAACTCAGTGAGAAAGAAGGCAGTGTGATAGAGGGGGAAAAAAAAACATAATTGCCAGGGTGGAGGTGGGGGAACAGCAACCAAACAAAATGGCAGGCATTAATCCAGCAAAAACCACTCAAAATATTGATGTAGATATCAAGAAAGTGAACCACTCTAATGACTGGGTAGTATTATTTTATAATCAGTTTCTTCCCCTTTTTTTAGATGGGGGTCATCAAAATTGACGAAGGACTCCATCCATGCTGCACGTTTATAGATCAATAGTCATAAGTTCTCACAATAGAATAATGTTTATTTTTTGGTGTATGACCTTGGATTTCCAATACTGAATGTAAGGGTACTTTCAAACTACTTTTATTTCCATGTGCTTTTTTATTTCAACAACTCTTATTCATGTTTACATCTATAAAAATAAAACAATAGAAAGATGATTGAGCCTGAACCCTGTTTAATTCCAATGATAAGTAATATCTACCCAAGGACACATATACTAACTGAAAAAAGTGTCATTTTCACTTACAATAATAAATTATTTTTAAGTTTAATATTTATTAAAACATGCAAAAAGTTTATTGGTTTTGCATTCTTTTTACTACTACTAATAATAATGATAATGTAAATCAAAAACATTTTATGCTGGTAGAGGCCTCTCTAACAGGCAGATAGATATTAGGGTGATTAACATAAGATTTTCAAGCATAATATATTGGTAGTTGAGCTGGTTGGAAAGGATTTATGTACCCTAGATAAGCCTTGTGTTAATTCTAATCAATCTTGTGAGAGCAATGGTTTCTTCTAATCGCTATTCAGTACTATAAGTAGGAAACTCGATTAGGTCATCTCCACGGAGATGTGACTCAGTCAATGGTGGGTATTGAACTTGATTATATGAAGACGTGTCTCCATGCATTCTACGGGACTTTTGATTAGTTTACTGGGATCCCATAAAAGAGGAGACGAGAATGCCTTTTGAGAATGACGAGAAAGTCACAGCACAGCCGAAGAGACCATGAGGCTGAGAACCACAGAGTCCACCAGGCAGTGACATTTGGATATGAAGGAGAATGTCCCTGGGGAGCTTCATGAAGGAAGAGGACTGGAGAGGAAGCTAGCAGAGGACACCATATTCACCATATGCCTTTCCACTTGAGAAAGAAGCCCTAAACGTCATGGTCTTTCTTGAATCAAAGTATTTTTACCTGGATGCCTTAGAGTGGACATTTCTATAGACTTGCCTTAATTGGGACATTTTGATGGCCTTAGAACAAGTTTAGAAGTAAACTTGTAACTTATTAAATTCTCCTTTTTTAAAAAGTCATTCCATTTCTGGTGTATTGCACCCTGGCAGCTAGCAAACTAGACCGTACATTAGAATAAAATTAGTAGGGTGATTCAAATTGAAATATTGGCTTAAGCAAAAGAGATGATATGCAATGTTTAAAACAGTTAAAGAAGAACTTGCTTATTTTTCAATGTATTATGATGGATATCATATTGCTATAGCATTTCATTGCCATTGCATACATTTAAAGTTCTACTTTTGAATATTTTAATGTTACTATTTCAAATTTGTCAGAAACTTTAAATTTTTAACTACTTCAGCATGTGATAACAAATTTAGATGCCAGTATAAAAAAAAATGAAAGGAGGACATTTTTCAAAATACTTTTAGATGTTATGTCTTTAAAATATGAAAACCACTGCTATAGAGTTTTTAAATGACATTTATTTCTCAGAAAATCTCTATTATTATCCTTATTTATTGAAGGTGTGTAACAGTGAAGTGACTTGCCCAAGTCTGTAGAGCTAATAAAAATGCATATCTAAACCCAATGCAGACACGTTGACTTCATAGCCTTTGATCTTCACCTATATGGGGAACTTTCTCCCTAATTCTTTAATTTAGTAAGCACTGAGTAAATGATAGCCATCATTTTAATCATCATCACCAGTAGTAATAATAGTACACATAGAAGTGTGATCTCTAAGTACCATTGATTTTAAGATGTACTTTTATGTTTTGTAATTATTGTTATATACCTTATTGTTCATCATTACAAAACCTAGACTATGTAATAGATTACCAAGAAATATTTATAAGATAAATTATAAATGGATATCCAAATAGATAAACAGCTTCTGAAAAGTGTAGTTCAAGAATTATATTTTGTCCTTGGTTCTATCATCACAATAAATGCCTCATATTCAGGCTGTGCTTTTTCAAGATTACCTAGACATATGTGAGGGTTTAATAATATATCTTATCATGCTATTTTAAGGCATGACTATATATTAATTAACTTCTTTTTTGGGTAGACACATTTAATTTCTCATTATGAGATAGATTTATTCCTGTTGATCCGCTACATTGGCCCCATTTATTGAGGTATATATGAATGTCGTGTTTGGCCTGGTGTTATATCTGTGGTGATAGTATAGATGAAATTAAGTGACATAATGAAGCATAGTCCTCTATTAGTGCTTTTACACTACTTTCCCATTATCTTATGAGATGAACTATTTCATCAAGATATTAATATATTTCATTCAAGCAACAACAAAAAATATTACTATGGTCAAATTCATTTGGAAACTGCAGGTTCATCTCAGTAATTTACAATACAGGTTAGCAACTGAATATCTTCCATAATTCCTATACTGAAGAAATTCATTTAAATTGGCATAATAAACTTTTTCAAACTTAGTTGATTATGCACAATTTATCCTTCAGAATTTATGTTCTAATGGACAAATTTTGAAGGAAGAAATTTTTTATTTCATGAATCAATACATGAATTTGATAGGTAATTTAATAGCTAAACAATCTAGCTCGGGAGAGGCAAGATAAATATCAGGAGTGATTCTCATTTTACAAAGAAATAAAATGTTATTTCATTACAAATTACATATGTCTAGCTCTGTGACCTTTAACAAGTTATTTAACATTTCTCCCCTGTTTGATCTTACCTCAAAGAGCTGTGAAGCAGAGTAAATGTGAGAATACATTAAAAGAAAACAAGAAGGCTTTGGGCACTTGCTGAGTCCAGTATAATTTTATTATGATGGTGAGTAGTGTTGAGCTATGAAATACAATCATTTTTTGTATTCTCTTGACATCTTGAAGGCACTTAGAAGATATTTGATCCTGCATATACCTACATTTAAAAAAGAGTTTCTTTGTTTTCTGAAATATTAATTAGCAATAATGCTTGCTTTGTGTGGAGAGGGTAGATTGATATTTTCATCAAGTTTAGGAATGTTTCTTTCTAATATTTTATCTTTCTATTTTACCTGGCTATCTGCCTATGCTATCTATCTATTTAATCATTTCTCTGTAGTCTATGTACATACCATAGATGAGTATTCTGTTTTGCCTTTGCAATAATAAATTATTTTGATTAGAATCTGCTGAATTGCTCTGTAGATTCAAGAGAATTACACAAATTCTCTTTTCTTTGTATCTGCTCATTTTCTAAATCTTTGAGCTTTTGCTTTTTTTTTTTTTTTTCTGTCAAGTTGCTAAATAGTAAGCCAGAGATTGCTGTTCTGGGAAACATAATATCTGTTATGCGATTCAACTTAGAAAGAAAATCACTTGTGGCTAGTATGACGTTTGTTCCTGAAATAGATGGGGATCCATCATCACCTGCCTGATGTGATAGAGGCCCAACAAATCCCTTTATCTTAGCTGTGCTGGTGAGAGAGGCTTTGTTTAACGGTGATGAAAAAAGATCCCAAGGTAAAAAGGAAATGGGTTCCCTGCAGAACTGAAGCCTCCAAATGGCCAATAAAAAATGTTTGCAGGTAAACATCATTTATACGATATGGTTTACAGAAGATTATAGGGCTTATGTTGTGTGCCATGGGTTCCATAGGGGAATCAAGAAGAAAATGGAGTTTCTCATTCCCTGGAAGTCATATCAAGTTAACACAGCTAAACAGTTGCTGGAAGTAATCCCTGAATGGAGCTTGAAATCACGTTGCTTTAAAACAACAACAAATCTCACACCAGTACAAAATATGGCAGAATTTTGTAAAATATATTTACTTTAGATCACAGAAAATGCATACTCTATTTCCCAAGAATACATCTCTATTATAACATTATGCTCTTTAAATGAAATGATAAATCAATTTACTATTAAGTGCATGATAGGTTAAGGTAATAACCTAATAATTTTTTTTAAGTATAGAAATTCTAGATATTTGAAAAATCTATTAGAAAAAGGCATTGTTTTCCATCTCTTGAGATTGATTCCTCCAGTAATTTAACAAACAATGTAAGACATTACTCTAGGTCACTAGTTTGAGTCATATTTGAAATCAAACATTTTAATAACTTTTGTGTTTATGTCTGGGTGTGTGTGTGTGTATGTATTTTTGAGTGTGTTTTGCAAGGTATTTACAGAGACTACAATCAGTGGATGATAGTCAAAATTGAAAATAACATAAGAGTTTAAATTATGAAAATAAGGAAAAGGCTTCTTCATGCATAATTGTGAGGGTTGCAGAATTAATATGAAAAGACCCTCCGTTAGAAAGTTAGATACAGCGTAATATGTATTGCGTTAGTGTATTCTTAATGAATAAGAAAATGCCCTCTTTTTCTAATTTTCCCCAATTTATTCATTTTATTACTAATTAATTTCCTCCATATGTATTATGCAAATAATGAAATTATTCAATAATGCCATTTTAGTCACATGTAGACTGGAAAATTTTAAAATGTCTCCAATAGAAAGACTATCATAACTATTTTTAAACAGTTTTCTATAGCCCATGTGGATATCAGGGTAAATTCTTTTACAATATATTTGTGTACAAAAAAAGTCATACTTGATGTCTATGGTGAAAATTATATTTCATAGATTAAAACTTACCTTGTTCTTAGTCATCAACATGTGATTCAATAAGTATGACATTCTCTTTACAATGAAAGACAAATATGTTAGTCATTCAGTCAAATGTGAGATCAGTAAAATTAAATTCAATTAAAACATACACTCTTCAAAAGGTCAAAATAAGAGACTGAGCTTAGGTCAAATATTAAAAAAACTGACAATTGAGGAAACAATATGCAATTGTAAGTGGAAAATTACTTCACACTTCTAAAATCGTTAAAACATTAATAATGTTTCACTATATTATTTAAACATAAATATTAACAAGCAGTCTCATAGGACATTGGCGATGTTAAATGAAATTAACAGAGAAGGCAAAGATATTTTTAAATAATTATGTTTTCTGTAAAGTTATGCCACACTGAATGTAAAGAGAAATATAATCCATTTAAAAGCATCAAGATTTTAAAGTGATTAAATAGTAATTTTAATGTATGGAATTGTCACCAGAAAAAATGTTTGCCTTGTCACTCAAGTTTATGATTACCAGCATACTGGTACCCCTATAGAGACAGAAGTAATGTTCCTACTAGCACAAATGCCAAATGTAACTTATAACTCAGAATACACCCATATGTCTATCTAGATATAGATACAGTTTTAGACATAGATACAGCTGCCGGACATAGATATAGATGCAGGTATAGATATCAGATGAGAAGCATTCCATATTTGTAAAGTGGTGAAATTCCAATGATGGACACTGACATTGGAAAAGAGAATCCAAAGGAGATTTTTCAAGTAGGTGAATAATAGGGATGAGTATATAGAATTTGAAATCTTGAATATATTTCCCTAGTCTTTTTCATATCCACATAATTATGCATCTTGTTTTGAACATAGCAATTATTTTTCATCCTGAGAACAATTCTGTGAGTAGATAAAACTATGTCCATATTTATAGAAAAGGAAACAATGATTTATAGAGATGAGGTAATCTGTCAAGGTCATAAAAAATGCCAAGATAGTTTGACTTCGGGACTTAAACTCATACTACCGTTTGTGCTGAAACAAAATTTGCCTAACAAAAATAAGCTACCATCTGAAAGTTCACAGTGGAAAATACACTTAGAGAATTTTTTAGGGACTTCAAATTTTTATAGGACATAGCAAGGAGAGCATTTTGGAAAGAGATAATAGCAGGTGCAAAAAATAATGGAAATACCATATTTTATCAATGAGATCTAAATTATTCCACATTTTAACATTTCTGAAATTGGGATACATATTACAATTGTTAGTGTGACATAGTCTAATTTACAAAATTTATTTCTTAGTGACAAACAGGGCATATGTATTTTTCAATTCATGGAATAAAATCTAAAATAAAGTACAATAAATAACAAGAAATATCAGTGAAGTATACATGTGGAGAGTTTGAATGAGATGACACTAGGCTGCTTAAAATGAAGATTCAGGAAAAAATAAAACTAAATTTTGTGAAGAATTTGCATGCAGATCTATGAAGATGTTACATGCTATCTAAGTATTTTATATTATCTGCACTATTTTACCACCTTATTAAATGGTATTAAATGTTAATTGTATTGAAAGTATTAATGCTTATGAAAAATATATAAGTATTATGCTAAAGTTCAGTTCAATGTTTGTATACATGAAAACTTGAGAAATATTTTTAAAATATGTAAGTAGCATTTGATTTTTAGGTTTTTCATTAAAAAAATGAAGAACAGGCCTAAAATCTTTGTCAATTATACATTTTCAAGAGCCATAGCCATTTAAAAACCAAATAATCTGTAAATTAGTATAAAATAGCATCATAAGGAAAAGGATGCAATCTTTTGTTCAAATGACAGTAAAATATCATTTCAATAAAATTAAAATCAATAAAATAAAATTAAGATACTTAAGAAATTAAGTTGATATTTAGAAATGAAGTTGATAAAAGTACATAAGACCATCACAATGATAACTATGACAGATTGCTGGGAGAAGTTAAAAATCTAAATGAATGCAGATGTTTACTATGCTGAAGAACCAGAAGAATCAAGATTTTAAAATGTCAAGTCTTCCCAACTTGATCTACACAAATTCTTGAAGTTTGAATCCAGCAGAATTTTTGAAGAATTGAAACTTTGATTCTATGATTTATATGGAAACACAAATTGATCTAAAATATCCAAATAACACTGACAAACAAGAATAAAGTTGAACACTTAGCCTATCACATTTTAGCACTTACACAGAAACAGCAAAGAATTGTGGTGTTGGAATAAAGACAGAAATAAAATAAATGGAACAGAAATTGAATTTGTATATCAACCCACATGAATATGATCAATTGATTTTTAACACAGGTGTCAAATCAATTCAATGAAGCAGAAGTAATGTTTTAAAACTTGGCTCTAGAAATATTAGATAAATGCAGGTTATTAAATATGTAAATAAACTTCAACTTTGCCATGAACTATGTTAAAAAATTTACCCCAAAAGGGTCATGGGTACAAATATATATCCAGGTTTTGACTAGAAAGAAGAATGAAAGCATATACCATTTAAAGAAATGTATGAAAAAGTTTAGAGCTGGTTTGTTTGTAACAGGCCAAAATTGGAAATAACCCAAATGACCACCAAGTTATGACTCAATAGACAATTAGTAGTATGATATATTAGTAAAAGAAACAAAATTGAATAAATTATGAAGCATACTGGAACATAAATTAATATAAAAATAATTATATAGGCATACCTCATTTAATTCTGCCTCACTTTATTCCACTTTGCAGATATTACGTTTTTTTTTTAATAAATTGATGGTTTGTGGGAACCCTGCAACAAACAAGTCTATAGGTAAAACTTTTGAAACAGCATGTGATCACTTTGTGTCTCAGTGCTTCACTTTCAAAGTTCTTGCAATATTTCACAGTTCTTCTTTTGCATCTGTGATAATGGTCTGTGTTGGTGATCTGATATTACTACTGTAGTTGCTTGGGACACCATGGACACACAGGTATTAGGCTGCAGACTTAACTATGATGTTTGTGTTCTGACTGTCCCATTGACTGGTCATGCCATTCTACCATCTCTCTCCCTCTGCTCCAGCCTCTCTATTCCCTGAGACCTAACAATATTGAAATTAGGTCCATTAACAATAATACAGTGGCTTGTAAGTATTCAAGTGAAAGAATGAGTCACAAATCTCTCACTGTAATCAAAAGGTAGAAATGATTAATCTCAGTGAGAAAGGCATGCTGAAAGCAAAAATAGCTCAAAAGCTTGGACTTTAGCACAAGTTACCCAAGTTGTAAAAGCAAAGGAAATGTTCTTGAAAGAAGTTAAAAGTGCTACTCCTGTGAACACATGAATGATAAGCAAGTGAAACAGTCTTATTGCTGATAGGGAGAAGTTTTAGTGGTCTGGATAGAATATCAAACCAGCCACAATATTCCCCTAAGCCAAAGCTTAAATGTCTTCAATTCTGTGAAGGGCAAGAGAGGTGATAGAGCTATAGAAGAATATTCTGAAGTTAGCAGAGGTTGGTTAATGAAGTTTAAGGTAAAAAGACATCTCCATAATATAAAAGTATGAGGTGGAAGCTTCATTGGTTATGTAGAAGCTTGCAGCAAGGTATCCAGGAAATCTAGCTAAGATAAAAGATGAAGGTGTATACACTAAACAATAGATTTTCAATGTAGATTAATAGCCTTCTACAGCTTTCTATTGGAATAAGATGCCATCTAGGACTTTTATAACAGTAGAAGTCAATGCCTAGCGTCAAACTTTCAAAGGCCAGGCTGTCATTCTTGTTAGGGGCTAATGCAGCTGATAACTTTAAGTTGAAATCGATGTCCATTGACTATTCTGATAATCCTAGATCCCATAAGAATTATGCTAAATCTATTGTGCGGTGCTCTAGAAATGGAACAACAAATCCTGCATAGCAAAACATATGTTTACAACATAGTTTACTAAGTATTTTAAGCCCACTGTTTGAGATCTGCTTTGAAAAGTTTCCCTTCAAAATAATACTTCTCATTGATAATGCAGATGGTCACCCAAAGAGCTCTGATGGAGTTGTACAAGATAAATGTTGTTTTCATGCCTGCTAACCCAACATCTATTCCACATCGCATGGATGAAGGAGTCATTTTTACTTTAAAGCCTTATTATTTAAAAAATGTATTTTATAAACCTATAGCTGTCATAGATAGTGAGTACTTTGATGGTATGAGCAAAGTCAATTCAAAACCTTCTGGAAATTAGGAACATTTGTCCCCAGGGGAAAAAGAAGAGAACATTTGTGATTCATTGGAGAAGGTAAAAATATCAACATTAACAGGAGTTTTGGAGTTGATTCCAACCCTCATGGATGACTTTTAGGGGCTCAAGATTTCAGTGTGGCTGTGTTGGAAATAGAAAGAAATGAAACTAAGTGAACTGCTACAATCTCATGATAAAATTTTAATGGGTGAGGAGTTGCTTTTTATGGAAGAGCAAATGAAGGAGTTTTTTAAGATGGGATTTATTCCTGGAGAAGATGCTATGAACATTCTGAAATGGCAATAAAAGATTTAAAATGCTGCATAAACCTAGTTAATGAAACAGTGTTAATATTTGAGAGGATTCACTCCAATTTTGAAAGTTCTGTTTAGGGTAAAATGCTATCAAATGGCATTGCATGCTACAGACAGATCTTTCATGAAAAGAAGAATTAATCAATGTGGCAAAGTTCATTGTTGTCTTATTTTAAGAAATTGCCACAGCCACCCCAACTTCAACAATCTGCAGCCTGATCTGTCAGCAGATATTAGTACGAGGCAAGACCCAACACCTGCAAAAAAAAAAAAAAAATTCTCACCGAAGGCCTGCATGATATTTAGTAATTTTTAGCAATAATGCATTCTTAAATTAAGGTCAGTACATTGAATTTTTTAGATATAATGCCATTGCACATTAGACTACAGTATAGTGTAAATGTTACTTTTATATACACTGGGAAACTCAAAACTTTATGTGACTCACTTTATTATGACAATGACTTTATTGTGGTTTTCTGGAACCAAACCGGAAATATCTCTGAGTTACACCTATATTGTGGGAAAGAAGCCTGACAAAGATGATTTATACCATAAGACTCCATTATTAAAAAATTTTAGTGATGAAAAGTATAGATTGCATAATATTTAATAATCTATAAGGACAGAAAACAGATCAGTTGTTGATTGTAGTTGTGCATGTGCAGAGAGACTAAATGTCATAAAGGCATAAGTTATTATTTCAAAATTCTTCTGTAAAATCAATGCATTTCCCCCAAATCCAGCAAAATATATTTAGAAATTTTATGAACATGATTGAAAATTTGCATGGAAAAATAGCTACTTATAAATTGCAAAGTCAAATTTGAAAATTCAGAGTAAAGACGATGGATTTTATAAGTATTTAATACACACACACAAAAAAAGGTTATGGTAATAAAAAAGTCCAGTATTAATGCACAAAACCAAAAAATGTAGCTATGGAAAATAATATATTGTTCAGAAAGATATATATAAGGACTGTGCATAAGGAACTTAATATTTTCTTAAGAAAAATATTAATTTTAGTAGATATTATAAAAATTTAATCACTATATAAATATAAATATAAATAAAAGTGGCTCTAAGAAGATAGATCAATTACAACTGTAAAAGTGAAAAGGAAAACTATAAAATTAATGGTGAAAATAATAATCAGAGCTAGCACATGCATCTCTTTCTATTGTTATGAAAATTTCTCTAAAACTTGAAAATAAGGTAAAGTTGATTAGATGATGGGCATTTCATACTGGGGAAATACTTGACAGGCTAAGCCAAGACAAATATCATTGAACTCTCTAAGTTTCCATTTTGCTGACTTGCTTTGCTATTTGTTTCCGTTAGATCCCAGTCTGTAAATTTACATATGAAACTACTGATTTCTGACCAGTAAAGAATATTATATCAAAGTTATAGTTTTATTGCTATATAGGACCTTACTCAATTTTTTATAACTTAGCCATCTTACTCTATTTCTTTTTTTAAGTGCCTCTAAATAACCAATTCCATAAAATGCTCTCTCAAACATATTATTTATATCCTCATGTGTAAGTTAAAATTTTGACATTTTAGAATTGTGTAAGTATTAAAGACTCAATTTTTAGGAAAAAATTTGGACACTATGTGACAATCACTCTTTGAGATTGTTGTTTATTATTACGATATCCATTTTCTAGGTGAAGAAATAGCACAGAGAAACATAAGCACATGGAGGTTAAATAACTTGTTTAATTTAATACAGAGCTGTTTTACCTCATTAGTGCTGCCAGAAGACAATATACTAGAAATGGAATGTCTTTTAAAAAGGGAATTTATTGTTACAAGTTTACAGTTCTAAGACCATAACAATGTCCAAACTAAGGAATCCAGAGAAAGATACTTGGACTCAAGAAAAGTTGATGGCATCCAGAACACTTCTGGGATATCACATGGCTGAAATCTGCTTGTCCTTTGGCTTTTGGTGTCAAGCAATTTCCCCAGGGACATTTTCTTTTTTGCATTTCCAAGCATTTCTGTCTGTGTCAGCTATGAGCTATTTCCAAAATGGATCCCTCTTAAAAGACTCAAGAAAATGGATTAAGACTCCACCTTGAGTAGGCAGAGAAACATCTCCATGGAAACCACCTAATCAAAAGGCCCCACCCACAACAGAAGAGTCACATCTCCACAGAAACAATAAAAAAGATTCTACCTAAACAATAGGTCTGTCCTCAGAGATTGGATTGAGATAAAGAACATGGCTTTTCTGGGGTACATAGCCTCGAACCAGCACTTTCTACCCTCAAGACCTCAAAAAGACACGAATTTTCACCATGCAAAATACATTCATTCTATCAAAATATTATGCATGCCTTAAACCATTTCAGTAAAAACACAAATAGAATTCCAAGTCAGAGACGGTATAAAATCTCATCAAAGTCAGTTACAGGTATGGTCTGTCCTATGGCAAAAATTCTCCTTTGGCTCTGTACCTGTGAAAATCATATCTGCTTCCAATATACAAACAAGGGCTAATCATAGGATGCATGCTTTCATTTCCATAGGAAGAAATAAAAAGGAAACAGGGTTCACTGAATGCAAACAGTTCCAAAAACCTGAAAGGCAAACTCCATTAGATTTTAAAGTCTGAGGTTTTTCATCCTCAGGGCTTTAGAAAACAGCAGTCCTACCCTTTCCAAAGGCTTATGCAGTGGCCTTGTTTTCTGGGATGAAAGTTGACACATTCAAGGGCTGTAGGGTGACCACCTTTCTCTCAGCTCTCCCCCTCCAAGCAACAGGACAGCACCAAGGCTCTATGCCAACTCTGGGACACGTGCTCAAATCCCTCAGAACAAGGCATTGGCAGTGAGGTGCCACCAATCCCCAGGCAATGAGCTCCACTTTCTCTGAGATTCAGAGCAGCAAGTCTTTTCTGCCTGCCCTCTGCCCCCAAAGTAAACTCACCATTCCTATGTGGATGGGTGGTTCTACTCTCCTGGCACGAGATTTTTTTTACTTCAGATCTTAGCTTCCATGGTTCTTCCTCTGAAGTAATTTTTCCATCAATTTCCCTTTTTTTCTGTCCCCTTTAGTCCAGACTGGCAATGGTTCCGTTTATAGAGGTCTCGCAAGAAACCTGTCAGTTTTCTATACAGTCTGCGGGGATCACAATAGAACCTTCCATAAGTCTTTTCAAAATAACTTCATTTCCAATTCTAGCTTTGCCTGAAATGGCTGACTAGTTCCATGTTTGGTTAAATCTTCACATGGGGCACTATATTCTGAGGTCTCCCTTTCTAGAATCTCATAATTTTCCAGATCATTCATTTCTGGTTTCTTTATATCCAAGAGTTCAGTTTTCAGCTTATCTCTTTCCTGTTACATTTTACTATAAGCTACAAGGAGAAGTCATGCTGCATTCATCACATTTATTTTGCAAATCTCTTCTGCTGTATATCCAAGTTCACTCTCAAATTATGCTTTCTGTCTAATACCAGCACTTAATTTTGCCAAATATTTAGCCACTTTAAAACAAGGATCACCTTCCTTCAGTTTGCAATAGTACATGACTCATTTCTGTCTAAGACCTTGTCAGAAGATTGTTTAGAGTCCACATCTCTACCAACAGTCTCTTCAAAGCAATCTTGACTCTCTCTGTGAAGTTCCTCACAGTTATTTCAGAATCTCCCCCTTATCCATTCAAAAAGCCATTCCAGCATGTTTGGTATTTTCAACCTTCAGTACTCCTCTTTTCTGGTACCAGTATCTGTTTTAGTTTGCTAATCCTGTATGAATGCAATATACTAGAAATTGAATGGCTTTGAAGAAGAGAATGTATTAAGTTACAAGATTACATTTCTAAGATCATAAAACTGCCCAAACTAAGGTATCCAGGAAAAGATACCTTGACTCAAGAAAGGCTGATGGCATCCAGAACACCTCTGTCACTAGGGAAGGCACATGACTGGGACTTGCTAATCTTTTGATTTTGGGTTTCAAATAGCTTCTCCAGGAGTGTTTTCTTTCCACATCGTCACGTGTCTCTGTCTGTGTCAACTCTGAGTCTTTTCCAAAATGGTTCCCTCTTAAAGGACTCCTGTAAATAGATTAAGACCCACCTTGAATGGGCAGAGTCACAGCTCCATGGAATTAACTTAATAAAAAATATCTCTCTCAAACAATAGGTCTGCCCCCACAAGATTGGATAAGGTTAAAGAACATCGATTTTCTGGGGTACATAACATCATCAAACAAGCACAAGATCCAAGATTCAAAACCAGAGAATTTGGATCTTGATCTGATTATTTTAACCATTATGCTACAATGAAATTTATGTAGAATATCTTTGAGACAGAGAGCTATTGAAAACAAATACAAATATTAGCCACGTGGCAAAATATAAGTATTATTTTACCAAAATTAGCAATTTTTTGTTAAATAAAAAAATATTAAAAGTTAGAAGCAGATCAGGAAATGGAAGAAAATGTATTCAGCGTCTACAGTTGACAAGCAATTACCGCCTGAGCTATAGAAGTAATCACTGCAAATTAATGATAAAAATTCAGGGTTCCAGATTAAAAAATGGTAAAAGGTATGATGTATTAGTTGGGGTTCTCTAGAGAAACAGAATCAACAGGGAACACTCGCAAATATAAAATTTATAAAAGTGTCTCAGGTAACCGTGGGAACGCCGAGTTCAAAATCACAGGGCAGGCTGTGAAGCCGATGATGTCGATGGAAGGTCTGGACAAACTACACAGGAGAAGCTCACCAGCCAAACCAGGAAGAGAGCCTGTCTGTTCTGAATCCTCCTTGAAAGGCTTCCAGTGATTAGATTAAGCATCACTCATTGCAGAAGACACTCCCCTTTGGCTGATTAAAAACAGAATCAGCTGTGGATGCAGCTGACATGATCATGATTTAATTCTATGAAATATCCTCATTCCAACAGACAGGCCAGCCCTTGCCCAACCAGACAAACAGCTACCACCACTTGGCCAAGTTGACACATGAACCTGATCATGACAAGGTATATGACCAGGAGTTTTACAGTAGAACAACAAAATTCCAATGAATACAAGAAGACACAAGAAATTCATTAGAATTAAATAGATTTTAAAATTGCCAAGATTAAGTTGTCATAGTACACCAAGTAGAATAGGGTGGGGCAGCAGGGACTAATACCAAAATTTGAGTGGAATCAACATAGTAATAGAGCAGTAAATCAAAACAAAATATGGGCAATTTTTACTGTCATGGTACCTCAGTATCTTTGACCCTGTCCTTAATAAGACAGGCACCTTTTCCTTACCATAATGCCTCTGCATCTTGGATCCAGTGGTAGCCTGTTGTTAGGTACCTAAAAAAAAATTCTTATTCTTAATCCATTCTTATGGGTACTTTGATGAGGTTATTTCAACTAACAATTGAAATGAGGTGGGATAGGCCCAAATGAGGTAGGATAGGCCTTAATCTTATTATTGAAGGCTTTATAGAGAAGGCCACATAGAAAGAAGCCACAGGAAATAGCTGGGAGTCAATGGAATCCTGTAGTAAAAGAAGATGCTGACACATGCATTGCTCTGTGATAGAAAAGCCAAGGAATACGAACAAAGTTTGCCAGTCTGCCGGAAGATAGTGATCCCCAGAGAAGAGTGTATTTTAGTCTTTGAAACCATTGGCCAATAAATTCCAACTGTTAAGTTACCTATACTATGGTATTTGTTTTAGCAGCCAGGAAACAAACAGTACACTGTCATTACATCCCTCAGTGCCAAGCCCTGACAACTGCTTATGAAATACAAACATCTTCTCCCTCTCCTCCCTGCATCCTATCCAAGTACAGATTCCTACAGTGAAAGTCAAATAGAGATGACCTAATCCCCATTCTTGCTTGACAGACCACTATAGCTCTGTCCGCATAACATTATAAAGATATAGTCTTCAATACACTGTAACCTGTTCTTTCTGATGTGTTTCCCCGTGTGACCCTGTGAAGCATGCTGTTCTTTGTTCTAGGACCCATCGGTACCGATAAGCCTTTTTCTCCATACAACTCTGGGGTCACTCAACTTTCACACACCTGACTATCCATATAAAGATATTTACAACTCAAATAGTAACAGTAGCAGCAAAAATAGTATATTTATAAATTATCCCCTTGCTCTTATATGTTATCACACTTTCCTCTATATTCATCAATTAGTACTAGTTTAGCATGCAATATTAAAGTGTTTAGCACTCTCAAACTTCTTAACACTAAACATTACTCTTGGAAAAGAAATTGTTCTCTTATCTCACAATTGCAGCTACCACTTTATTATAGTATCCTCCACAACAAATATTCTTTCGTTTGCCAAGATTACCACATACCTATCAAATATTCTGTAAAAAGATGCCAAAGGAATAAAAATGTTCCAGTGAACCTACTAAACCATTGTTAAAATGGTTCCTCTTCAACCCTTTTACTAAACCCAAATCGAACAAGCAACAGTCCTTAATCCACAGCCCCAGGTTTGATGTCCCCAATATTGGTTTGTGAATAACACAATCTATATTTCCGTATCCTTCAGAGAATTTGAAACAGTGAAAATTTCTCAGAACAAAACTAAAGTTTCATTGAGTTCCTTCAATCTATCCTATAAAACATTTAATCACCTTGCTCTGCTGCAGAATAGTCATTTTGAGATATTTTTACGCTGCCATGTTTTAATAAACCTTGAACTAAAAACTTTTGCTATCTTTACTCCTTCCATATTCTTTTTTTTTTTTTCATGAGCAGGCACCAGGAATCCTTCCATATTCTTAATAAAAAAAAATTGAAGTGTTCTAAAGTTGTAGAGTACACGAGCTGAGTCATGTTTTTATAAAGTAAACAGTATTCTTTACCTAAATGTGTAAGAGAGTAAATGGAAATTATTTTCATATTAAATGCAGGCTAATTTTTCTCAAAACATACTTAAATAATGATAATATTCCAACACTAAGGGTTATCAGGAAAAAGATTTAGGACAAAAAATCTTAGCAAATAGTGCCTTGTTACAAATATCAATCATTTGTCATAATTGTTATATCAGTATGCCCAATCCAGGATATCAACACATCATGAAAACAACAAATAGACATAGAATCCCTGTTATATCTCAACAACTTAATTTTATTATAAGTTCATAGAGTGGTACTGAGATGTTTTGGATCTGAAAAAGGGACTTTTTCCTTTTTCTATTGCAGGTGTGTGGTGTTGTGCCAGAACCTGTGGGGAGGAATTGTTATCAAAACGCACTTCATATCCTATGAAATGTAATGCAAAATTCAAATAACTTTTTAAACTGAATTAATAACCTTATATTTCCTGTTTGCTTTTCAATGTATGCTTTCATACACATTGACATATTTCTGTTGTCCTCTTCATGCTAATTCAGATGAAACTTTGAAAAACAATGCCATTCAAGGTTAGTTAAAGGCTAACTAATTCCACAAAGCAAACTTGAAAAAGAAAATTCCTATTTTTCTCAAAATATTCTGGTTCTGGTCCTTATTTGTCTATAATACTTTGTGACACTCAGTTATATTTCTGGTTGTTATCATCTATAGTCTATAGTCAAGGATTCCTAACATTTATTTTAATTGATGCCCTGATCTTGTCTACAATTCTGATTTTACTATGAACATTATTTGAAGGTTATGAATGTGATTTCCTCATGAACACTTGGTCTTGCTTTCAATTATTTTTTAAGATTTGTCAATTTCAGCAAGTCTTTGCTTCCCCACAATCAATGTTCAGGTTAATATGTTAAATCAACTAATCATTTCTAAGTCCAAATATATGGTTAGCTACATTTGATTTAATAATAATTATTTTAAAACTCGCTTATTCTTCTCTATATTTGGTGACCATGTCACAACCATAATCAAATTTTGATAAAAGTATGGATTATTAGCTTGTTGTTTTGAACTTTTAACTACATCTCAGAATTTATTCTAAGAAAAGCGCTATATGAATGTATACTATCACTAAAATACGTTTTCACTTTGATTTCAGAACATCCTCTTAATACCTTTAAATGTCAGCATATCAAAATAATAATATCTTCCTATATTTTGCAGCTCTTTCAAATGAGGTTGCTGTAACAGAGACTAAAAATACTAGACCAAGATATTGGACACTTCATTTAGGAGACTACATTTCCTCATTTTAAAAATTACTAATATTGACATATTACCATTGTAGTTCTAAGTCTTAAATATTCCCATTTTAGTAATGGATTTTGTAGTTAGAAGATTTAAAAAGTTGTGAATTATGAAGAAAATTTATTTTTAAATGAATTTAATATTTAATATAATATTTGACATAAACTTCGAATTAAGATTTTGGCATAATGCACAATGTGCTTAATTGCTGCTGTTCTTGGTTATTCTAACATAATTATTAAAACTTAAGAGAAAATGTCATAGTTCTCCAGATCAGTTATGACAAATAGCACACACTGATTGGCTTAAGAAATAGGAATGTATTATTTCACAGTCAGTTTTGCAGGCTAAACTACAAAATAAAGATCTTGATGGACAATGCTTTCTCTTTGAGTCTGTAGCATCCTAGTGCTGATTTGTTGCAGCCCTTGGAATTCCTTGGCTTGTATCTCTGCCTTTCTCACGTGGTAATCAGCTTCATTCTCATTTCCACTGGCTTCTGGCTTCTGCCTTCTTCTGACTTCTGGCTCTTCTCACTTCTGCATGTGAAGCTCCTCCTGTAATGAGGTTTTGAACAATTTGGAGTAAGGCCCACCCTGATTCAATTTAATCACACCTTAACTAATATAAAATCTTCAAAAAGGATTCACAACCACAGGAATGCAGACTAAGATTTGAACATTTTTTGGGGGGTGGGGACATGACTCAATACAAACCAAAGGAGCACAAATCCATAGGGAAACTGAATCAAGGTTGGTAGGGAGATGCTGCCTACAAAGCATGCTGAATACAAAGGTATTTAGGAAGTGAAACCCCAAAAAGCATAAGTAATTTTCCCAGTACTACATGGTAAACAAGGGAAGTGAGATTTCAAAAACCCAGGTTACTTGGTTCTGCTCTTAGCAAGATTTACTGTTAGAGTCAAACAATGGACAAGTGTCCTGTGTTGTTCCATGAAGGCAGAGACCTTCATTCCTTTTGCATGATGCAGTGTGTAAGTGGTGGTGTCACTCCTTAAAAGTGTAGAAAACAATGATATTCAGGGTTTCCCTCTCAAGTGAGAAAGCACATGGTGAACACAGTCAGGGTTTCTCTCTCTCTCCGCTAGAAGGGCACATGGTGAGCAAGGGGTCATCTGCTAGCTTTCTCCCTGGTTTCCTGTTTCATGAAGCTCCCCAGGAGGCATTTTCCTTCTTCATCTCCAAAGGTCGCTGGCTGGTAGACTCTGCTTCATGGTGCTACAGCATTCTCTACTCTCTCTGAATGTCTTTCATTCTCCAAAGTGTTTCCTCTTTTATAGGACTCCAGAAACTTATCAAGGCCCAACCAAATGAGTGGAGACATGTTGTCACCTAATCCAATTTACCAACCACTCTTGATTAAATCACATCTCCAGGGAGATGATCTGATTACAGTTTCAAATATACAGTACTGAATAGGGATTAGAAGAAACGGCTGCCTTTACAAAATGGGATTAGGATTAAAACATGGCTTTCCTAGGGGACATACATCCTTTCAAACCAGCACACCAATTTAAATATAATGCAGAAGAAATTAAAGAAGGATCTATCAAGATTATAACTGTTTCCTGAACATTGTAAATAAATTTAGAGCGTTTAAAATGTTCTAAAGAAAGAATGGTAATCTCGATTTCAAGAAAATACTTATATGCAATGGAATTGAGATGAACAAAATCATATCATGTTGCAAGATAACAGTCCTGAAGATTTATCTAACTTATATTTTAATTTCTTGCTATTAGAATAATGTTGCTGTTAGTGTATTTTCAGGAGAATACTGATCAGACTTGGAATATAAATTACACACACAAACTTGCACATATACACATACAACCCACAATCCACCACGATACAGAATTCCATATACGTGTTGGGAGAGGTTTTGAATGAATAGGTAACAGTGCCACCTCTTTTAGGATTAATTACAGAGCTACACATGTTCTAGAAATTGAAAACTTTAAGTTCATTGATTATTTTATGTGGTTGTTTAGCTTACTATATATCTCGTGAACCCTGAAAATAAATTCACCAGAATTGCTAGTGAAAAACATCAATACGTATTCACTCTTATAGCGGGAAAATGATGCAATCCATCTAAATTATCAAAATAAGAATCTATGTTCAGTCTTGCATAAGTTTTCTAATTCATTTAGCTCTAGCCTATGAAGTGACAACAGTATATCTAAAAGAGTTACTGTATATGAACTAAGAAGACCTGAGTTTGATTTATGGCATTATACTTTATTAATTTGGTCACCTTATGTCAGTTATTTGATCTAAAATCTTCATTTGTGAAATATATACAGTGAAAAATAACTTATAAAATAACAGTATTCTTTTCAGAATCATATGAAATTATGTACATTTGAGTAATTAAGTAAGATTATGTGCATTAAATAATCTGAGTACAAATAAATAATTTATTATCTATTCAGTAGAATGATAAGCTCATTCAAAGCAGAAGACTGTCATTGACAAAAATTTTGCTAAATTATTTTAATAAAAATCTGGAAATTTAAATAATGTTTCTGAAAAAATACTTTATTGCCTTTTGGTGGGAAGTTTTATATGTATTTTTCTCTTGGGACATTTGCATAATGTTAAATTCACATCAGGATTCTAGATAATCTATTTAGTTTTTTCTGCAACATTTTGCATATCATTTCCCAGAAATATACAAAATATCCTGTTATTGCAGCTGTTACTGTTTCAAAATAATTATCCATGAATATTAAACTAATATATTAAAAGGTGGTTTTATTTGCCAGGTTTAGGTAACAATAAATTTATATCTAATTTTAAGATTTACATATGCATACATATATTATCTTTTATATGATACCTCGTACGCTTTAGTACATTTGTTCTGTGCTTTTTCTTAAAACTCATTTAGGAGATTTACTGTTATCTATATTATCTTGTTAATAAATAATATAAGCAAAGTACTTAAATTATTAATTTAAACTCTTGCATTGTTTCCATGTACATTGGATGAAAATGTGCAATGAACTAATTGTATTAATGATGCACTATCGTTATTTGTAAGTTATTTTGTAGAGATCTGATGTTCATTCTCATATTCACCATTTATGTAGAAAATTAGTACTGAAAATACTTTTCTTCAAGGCCAAATATTGTAGATATTTCTTTAAATGGTAATGCTCTACAAATTAGATTATTTTTGTCTGTTTGTATTATAAAATTAAATGAAGCAAAAGACAGAAAATATAACAATTTCCTAAGAATATGATTTTCTTCCCTGAAGTGATGTGATAACCAGGAGGCTATGTTTGAAGAAATGCAAAAGGGAAAACAAGCAAGCACTTTTTGAAATCTTTTAACTTTGTTTAATTTGTTTAAGTATGTACCTACAATTACCACAATAATATTAATTTATTTTCATAATTTTGGAAGGATATAGATCATAAACTAATACTATTCAAGTAAATTACATAATAAATATTTCTAAAAAAATTTGGAAAACCAAAATAAAATACATAAAAAGGAACATTGTTATCCCATTGAAATAATGACAAAAACTGAATTTTTTCCCAATAAGTTTTCTTGTTTAAAGTGTGCCCCAGGGAAAGTCAATTAATTCTTTAAGCTTAAATTCCATCTGGGGAAATAATGACAATTCTACCTTTGAGGGCTACTGTTAGAAGAAAATGAGACAATGTTTTAGGAAACCCCATTGTAAACAATACTATTCCCTATTAATTTTATTTTATTATTATCTCATTATTAGTACTATTGTGAAATATATCTTTGTAAGTTTTGTGTTCACAAATGTAAACAAAAATAATAAAGAAACCCAAAGTGAAACTCGAATGAAAGCACAAAGCATTCTTTGTGTTTGAACGACCTGAATTAATGAATACAAATATTTTTGCAACTACCAGAATCAAACAATATTTGAACTATGTGGTGGATGAGGAGATGCTCTGCTCAGATCTTACTTCAAGAAGGACTTATTGTCCAGCAGGGAACAGTGGTCAGCAGTCAGCCTTCCACTGTAAGCTCCTTCAGGTAATTCCTCAGCTGCAGAGAGCCACCTTTCCCAAAGGTTGTTCTATGCTATATAGTAGGGGTCAGAAGGGACATCTTATTACTCAGTGAAAAGGGAGTATAAATACTGAACTGATTTGCTGGACAATGCCAATTCTGAAAGACAAAATTTATTCCATAGTTCCCTACCAAAATAGCAAATACTTTTATCAGGCTTGCATTTCAGAATGACTTCTCCATCTGCCCAAAACTAACCACCCCCTTTTTTACAGATGATAATCTCTACTAAGTGTCTCATACCCCAAAATCTATCTAAACTTCTACTGCAGAGACTAACGTATGAATGTTGGCACCATAAGTTAACCCAAGCAAAACATGATGTTTTTTAGCTCAGTCACTCAGGGGCAGGTTCACATTGTGGGATCCATTATAATGGTAAATGAAGCATCCACAGTCCCTGACAAACAATGGTGGTCAAGTTTCTGGAAAGTGTACCAGTGATGAATTGGAATACAGTAATGGTTGAAAGAAATGCAGTAATATATGTGAGAAATGTATACTCCCTGTGAGAAGGTATGCCATGGACAGGGCTCTACTGTGGAATACTTGGGACACTTGCACATGGAATGGAGTCATTTTAAGGAATATGCCCATAGATTATGACTCTTTGCAGATTCCTCTCAATCATCTGAGTCTGCAACATGGCCCATCACTCTGTATTAATAGCTATCACTCTCCTTGTGCTGAAAGAAAAATTCACATGCCTCTTCTTCACAAGACAACATTTGTTTCTCTCAGAAACTTTCCCTATCTCCCCTTCTGGCCACCGAACCTTACCTCAGATTAAGTTGCAGCATAACCAGCCTGGGGAGCTAATGGGCCTGATAAGGGAGGAAAAATATATTATTCCAAAGTTCTTATAAGATCGAGCCAGCAAGCATTGAAAGAAGCTGGTGAAGTACACATCAGAATGGATGTGTGCTGCAACATAAAATGGATATAGAATAGGTTGTCGAGTTGAGAGTATTTACCAAGATACAGCATTTAATACCATGTCGAGAACCATAAGACATGGCTACTAAAAATCTGTTAAGTGTGATGGCTCAAACATAGCGAAGTTGAAATGCCTAAATTTCATAGAGACTGTAAAAGAGTGGATTATAAATCACATTTTAAAAATGGGCTTGCTTACATGGATGTACTATCAATGTCCATAAGCCCAACCATTGATCATGTTCTGCTGGAAGGCCCAGAGAGTGTTCCATTCACCACAGTTTAAGGAGCTGAGAGGGGCACCAGTTATCAGTAAACACATCATTGGGGCCTCTGCTGTGTAGGTTTGTGTTAACAGTAAAAGAAGCTGTGACATGGCTTGATGGCAGCTAGTAGACATTAGAAGTCCTAAAGAAGAGAGACCATGCAACAACAGCATTTAACTGACAAAGCCAGTGGGCACTATTGTCATAATGACTGACAAAGGTGATTAGCAACAAAGAAGTCTTCTCCAAAATAGACAATGTAGATGGTCATAGAACAGAGTATGACCAGGGGCAAAATAAAAGTGTGTATTATTTAAACATTTTTACTTGGGATATTGCTGAATGCTCTCATCAATTTGTATTATCAGAAAGATAATCATGACAAATGGTAGTGAGCCCCCCAAAAGTAGTAGTTAACCTCCCACAAAATAGATCCTTTTTCAAATTTTCACAACTGTGCCAATTTTATGAGCTAGGACCCATTGACTGAAGTAGTTTCCTAGACCCACTGATGAAAAACCCTGCAATCTATGGCAAATGTGCACAAAAATGATTCCCTGATTCTTTCCTCAAAAACTTGCAGACATTTACTCTTTTTACTATATACTGGGAAGAAGGACCATCCAGATATTAGATGTTCCATTCAGGTTTTGGAAATATAGATTAATTAAGCTAAAAATTCCATCCAGATTTTGAGGAATATGGACATAAGTTCAAATGGCACTGATACTACAAACTGAAGAATAATCAGGCATTGAATAAATCAGTGTCGGGATGAGTTACCATGTGGTACGTGTGGCAAGTCCCAGTGGGAGAATCACAAAGATGACTGACTGTTTGAATCCATTGTGCACCCCCAGAAAAGTCAGGCTCTTTAATCCCCATTCAATATTGTTTGATGGGAACTTTTTGATTGTTTCAATAGAGATATGACCCACCCAAACATGGGAGGTAACTTTTGATTAGATGATTTCCATGGAGATGTGTCTACACCCATTCAAGGTGGGGTTGCTTACTAAAAACCTTCAAAAGGGAGCCATTTTGGAGAAAGCTTTAGAGCCAACAGAGCCCACACAGCCACTGACCTTTGGAAATGCAAAAAAGAAAATGCCACAGCAGGAAGTCTCATGAAAGGAGGTGAGAAAATTAGCAGATGTGCTTTTCTAGCTAAGACAGAAACCCCAAACATCATTGGCCCTTTCTTTGGAGTTAAGGTATTGCTTTCTGGATGTCTTAGTTTGGATAAGTCTATGACCTTGGAACCATAAACATACAACTTAATAAATTCCCTTTTTAAAAGCCATTCTGTTTCTGATATGTTCCATTCTAGCAGCTTTAATGAATTAAAACAATGGCCATGCCATATTCAATAGACATTTACATGCCTCTATAAATTGACTCCTGAAATCCCACTGAGCACTAATGGATATAGAATACCTGATCAGGGTTATCAATTTACAATGAGCCCAGAATAGGCATCAAAGGCAGGGTCCTGCCAGAATCACTGAGTTATTCTGGCCCAGAAACAATCCATCATAAGATGAAAATGATATATCTTAGTTTGATAAAACAGAAACCAAGGGAACAGAAAACTGCATGAGTAGGAGCTCAGATTCCATGGTACCCATCAACTTGCACACATGGCCCTCCTTTAGTACATGCCTATGTATACCAAAGGGGAAAAAAGGCCAAGTTTAATTTTTGGATGAGCATGATTTCAGCTTCTGGCTGCTCCCTTTGTGGCTTTCTCTCTCTTTCTCTCTGAATTTCATTCTCAAATAAATGACTCCAGTAGTAGGATTGAGACCCTCCTGGTTGAATTTGGCCATACCTACTTAAAATGGATTCACAGTTACAGTAATGGATTAAGTTTAAGAACATGTCTTTTCTGGGCTATGTAATTCCATACCACCATAGTGTGCTTTCTATCTTTCTATTCTTGCAACTATTCTCTGGGTTTTGAGGTCCTAGTCTCCAAAGTCTGCACATTTCCTCCCACAGGAAAAAATAAATTATATTGAATTAAAAGCTATGAATCTTGTCCAAACACATTGACATCTTGTGTGTAGGCAGCAGTAATTCACTTTCTTGGCAGAGGTAATTGTCTCTGATCATCAAGAGATAGCACTGTTGATATATTACAGCATCATGGAAGAACACAGCTGTACCACTGAGGAAACTCAACATTCTCTTGCCCAAGTATGACTGTAAAGGAACAGATGAAACAACCTCTGGCTGTGAAGGAATTGTGTCTGATTTATGCTACCAGGTAATCTATTACTGATAGCAAATAAGATGACTGAATGGAAGGGAGATCTAGAATGTATAGTGTACGATAGAAACAATGGGTATCAATTATGGCCCTGAAAACAGCTCCAGCAAAAAAGAAATGTAGTTCTTCCCACTAAAACTACCCTTTTCAAAGTTTCCCCTAAGAAAGAGAGATACATCGGCATCTTGATGAAGCTGTTTTCCAGAAATATGTAGATAAATGGATCCAAGTGGTTCAGGAATGGCAAACTATTATACAGAGATGTGAAACCCAGACCATTCTTTGAGGAAGTGGTTGTTGCCAAGCAAGGGTGCAGTTCACAGATAGCCTCTAGATAGGAGCTACTTTAGGGACTCATCTACAGAGAACTGCCTAGGCTGAGATCAAACACTTCCTTTGGCATTTCACATTCACTGAGTAGTATGAGGATATTAACATCCAGCCATTTTGCTCCAATGAAGGACAACTATGTTGGAAAATAGTCATTCCACTGCTCTCCACTGGGTGTCTGAGTTTGTCATGCCTTAGATTATTTGTTTTCTACCTCATTCTAATAGTGGTCCCCCTGCCTTCCTTTCTTAAGTGTATTCCCAAGTAAATAATGTGTATACCAAAAGCAATCTGAAAATGTACTTCTGTAGAACCTAATCACAACCAAGCTTTGTAATACTTGGAAATTGGAAGGAACTTCTGGTTATCACTTAAGAATCATGTCATAGACCCAACAAATATCAGAACACATATGTTATTAAATTACAGAAATGGAGGAATTTTTGTTTGAAGATATGTAAATCTTAAAGACATAAATTTTTCCAAAAGGGAATTTAAAAGCCCAGGAAATACAAGGGAAAAAGACTTACTTGTGATCCATAAAATATTTTACCTAATTGGTACTCTTTATAATTATATGGTTTAAAAGGTGTTTTATTGAAAATAAATGTACCCTAAATAAATGTACCTAACTAATTGCTACTGAAGTCATTTATTCTTGGTTATTAAAATATAAGCACCAAAATAAAATAAAATTGCATCTATTTAAATGCTATATATTGATTATCAACAAAAAATAAAATTATCAATAAAATTATTAATTTCACAGATTTTTAAGAAGTAAAAAAGAACTTAGAAGACCTAATTTCTTTTTTTTTATTTTAAATACCTACAATAGATCATCTACTATCTCTGCTAAAGAGGTGGACCAATATGCTGGTTCATAAACTTTTCCCTCAAATATCTTGAAAGGGAACACTAGTTATGATTAAACCACTAGAAGAAAAGGGGGATGATTCATTTTTATTAGCTTTATCATATTAGTCAGTGAATTTTTAAGTATCTGTTGAATGAGAAAATATTGATGAACAAAACAGATTGCCTGGAAGAAAATTCGTTAGTCTATAAGAAGTGGGATCATGACTACTTTACCTCATCAGTGTATCGTAGTAGATAATGTTGGTTACCTACTCAACAGTTATTCTCCCTACCAGAGAATAGAATATTTTCTCATAATCCTTTAATAATCTACTAGGTTTGAGTTACACTTGTTGATGGGTCTTGCTTCAGGCCTACATCCATCCCTGAATCACTCTCTATGGTCAGTGAGATGATTGGCCTAATTTGGTCAGTTCTGGGTTACATAGAGCTCTCAGGAAATAGAAAAAGTGTTATGATATGCAAAGCATATTGACTGAGGGAAGGATAGGAATTCTCCCTCATGAACTTTGTGGTGCTATACCTAGAAGAAGAAGAATTTGTTCATGTACAAGTCTAAAAAAACAAACAATAAAAAGATAACTACTAGATATTTAAAAAGAAATGCAGCAGTTTAAAACTGCTAGTACAATATCACCATACCTATATGTTCTAGATTGCTAGCTGCCAGAATGCAATTTCCCAGAAATGGAATGGCTTTTAAAAAGGGGGATTTAATAAGTTGCAAATTAACAGTTTTTAGGCTGTGGAAATGTCCCAATTGAAGCAAGACTATGGAAATGTCCAATCTAAGGCATCCAGGGAAAGAGATCTTGATTCAAGAAGACTGATGAGGTTCAGGGCTTCTTTCTCAGCTGGAAGGGCACACAGTGGACAAGGCATCATCTTCTAGTTTCCTCTCCAGCTCCCTGGGAGGAATTTTCCTTCTTCACCTCCAAAAGTTGCTGGATGATGGACTCTCTGCTTCATGGTTCTGTGGCATTCTCTGTTGTGGCTTTCTTGTGGCTCTGTCATTCTTTTCTGCTCTCTCTGGATCTCCTACTTTCTCCGAAATGTTTTCTCTTTTATAGGGTTCCAGTAATCAAGACCCATCTGGACCAATACTGTTTAACACCCACTTTTGAGTGAGTTGCATCTCCATGGAGATAATCTAATTAAAGTTTCCACCATACAGTACTGAATAGGGATTAGAAGAAATGGCTGCCTTTACACAATGGGATTACAATTAAAACATGGCTTTTTTAAGATACATACATCCTTTCAAATCAGCACATTATATTACCAAAAATGTAATGCCAATATCAGTAAAGATTGACCACTTTGTCCCAAAAACCATATTTATTATTATTCATTAATCCAGGTGAAATAGAAAATTATAGAAATATATCACCTAAAACTAGCATAATTATATTATTTTAATGTTATTATTAATCTGAAATATACTGACTATTTCACAATTTATGTTAAATTATTTGCATAAAATTTGTTCAGTATGGGATATCATGCATCATAATCATGCCAAAAAAATGACAGAATTTACATGGACAATTATTAACTTTGCATATTGTCTTCATCTCAAGCTTTAAACATATATTAAAATGACTCCATAGTGAAGACATCTTAAGAAATAAAATATTCATATTTCAATGTTATTTTATTTAAAAAATTGATTTCATTCTAATCATCTTAATATTATTTTTGACTGTTATATATTGAAGTTGTGCTCCCTATAAGTACAATCAAATTATTATGTTACCATGGGTAGAAATAAAGTTTCAAACCTTGGCTTTAGCTAATGTTCATCAACAATTTGAGTTGCAGCTAAGATTCTGGATCCAAAGTTATTAAGTTATTTTTGCTTTAACTGTTGTTTGAGAAAAACTATTTCTAATAATACAATATGTTTAAGAACTGCAAGTTAGTGCAAATATAGCCATAATTAAGATAGTGGTACACATATGGATACTTCCCAAATGTGGCAGATTTATGTAACATACCCAGAGAAAATTAAGCATATGCTGTGTTCTCATAAACAAAACCATTCTGCAGGAAATTGCCACTTCAGGAGAGAACATATATTCTCATAGGTTTTAAGTGCCCTTCTTAAAATCCAGGTATAATTACAAAAGTTGACAAAATGAAATGATGAAGAATAGCATGTACCTAGTGTAAATTATGTGTAAACTAATTAAAGAATTTTAAAAAAACTATTAAAAATAGGGTAAATTATTAAATAATCAAATATAGATCATCTGTGGCAAATTGAGTTATGTACCCCCGAAAAAAAATCTTTATCTCAACCCATACTCCAATGAGTGTGAAGGCATTTGTAAATAAGGGTTATAAAGATGTTATTTTTATGTGAAATATGCCCAAACTGAATGGGGGTGGCCTTAATCCAAGGGGGAATTGGACATGGAAGAGAAGGCCACAGGGAGAAACTGAAATCAGCGGAACCCAGAACAGAAAGGAGAGGACATCATCATGTGTTGGGAAAGTCAAAAAACCCAGACCACTGGAAAAATATTAACCCTGGAAGGAAATGAACTAATATGCCTCTGGAAAAATGATACACTAAAACCCCATGGTTAAAGACAACCTAATATGTGAAATCTGCCATAGCAGTCAAAAAATGAAGACACCTTTCTATGTAGCCCACTGACATTATTATATAGAGCTGCCTAAAAATTTTGATGATAAGAATTAAGGTACAATATTACATTACTTTTTTATTTATTTAGGGTAAAATTCTCTTAGGTAAAATTGTTTTGCTCCACATATAAAAAATGTGATCAAGATTGTTTAAGGCTGATTTCAATGAAAACAGAAAAATCTGGACACATGAAAGTGGAAACATAGAGGAAGGCTTGACATTTCATTTACTGATTTATTTTAGACTATATAGTTTCTATAATAAAAAAATATTTAGAAATGGTGGTTTCTTGAGCCAAACTGTAGTTCTGTTAAACTTCAGAAAAATGCAGTTTTTCAAAAAAGATGGTATAGAATTATTTTCAAAGGACATGTTGGTATAGAATTCTCACTTGTATCTAGAGCTACATTGATAGTAAGAATTCTGTATATATTATAATGCCCTAGAATAATAGCTAAAATCTTGTTTTGGGCATTAGCCCCTCTTTGTTTGAGCAAAATTAACCAAGAATTTAGTCTAGTATGTTCAAGAAATTCTAAAGGTGTGATTAGGTGTCTGTGGTGCTTTGGAGTTGTAAATACCCAGAAAAACATGTTCTTAAATTTACTCCATTCTTGTGGGTGTGAACACATTGTAAGTAGAACCTTTTGATGACTTTACTTCAGTTAAGGTGTGGCCCATCTCAATAGTGATGGATTAAATCCCATTACTGTAGTCTTTACATGAGAATGAAATTCAAATACATGGAGAGAAAGCCTCAAAGGGAGCAGTCAAAAGCTCATATCAATGGAACCTGAAAGAGAAGGAGACTCTAGAAGAGGCCACCATGTGTCTTGTCATATGACAAGCTAAGGACCAGGCATCAAAATACCACAGTCTACAGGGAGAAAGCATCACTTCATTGGTACCTTGATTTGAACATTTTTCCCAGCCTCAAACTATGAACTAATAAATTCCCATTGTTTAAACCACTGCATGGTTTTGCTTAAACAACCAAGGGAAACCAAAATGATGTCCACAGTCAACAAATGAGATGATTATTTTAAAGATTGACATTTACCAAAAATTATATAAAACTCTTAGATTCCTCAAGGAAACATTTGTTCAAAATGATGTGTCTACATTGTATACCAAAAATCTTGGAATAATCCAGCATAAAATAAGAGCAAAATAAATATGTAATAGATGAACAACTGAATAAATGAGTAAGGCAGTATTTCTCAAAATTATAGAGTTCTTCATATCAAAGAACCAAAAAATCAACTAAACATAACTAAGGAAAATGCAAATTTTGTCAGAATTATCAGGTAGTGCACAACAGTTCCCATGGCTAAGAGAAAACACTTTAAATAATTCAGAAACAAGTGCAAGTTCTGTTGTAGGCAACAAGAACTACTCCATAATCTCAGATGGAAGCAGTCAATGGATAGATACACTTTTCAATGGTTTTCCTCTTAGCCCTGACATCACTCTGCTCACCATTCAAAAATTTAGATTCAATTATTACCTAAATTGGGTCACATCCCTTTGGTTAGGTGAGATAAGTATATGTTCATTTTTGTCTGTCAATAACTTATTCTATAAGCCAAATGGCATATTTCTGTATGATACATGGTATTTTAGGAAGGACCCCTCTAGAAGATGAACTCCCCATTAAATTGGCATGCTTAGTCCAATCAGGTGTCCCCTCAAATTTTGAATACTGACAAAATGAAAAAATGACGAAATTATGATTGGACTCATTCACTGTAGCAGGATAATTTCGGAGGCAAGAAGAATTCAACCTTTGAATAGGATGGCTGCTCTTGTCATAGCATTGGGTGACCTACAAGCTAGAGAAACACCACAATAACACTTCTTATTCTACTCTCCAAGTGGACATTTCTATGTTGTGGATGAAACATTTTAATATTTTATCTATTTGCTTGGTCAAGATGCTTAATTACAAAGCAGTTTTTGGTGTTATGGATAAATTCATTCCCATCAGATCTCTGCTCCTTTGTAAAACACAGATTATGAACTGGGGAGATGGGATATCAAAACTTGTAAAAGTATTAATTTGAGAAATTACATGTCCCAAGTTCCTCTTAACAAAACACTGTCTCTCAACCTCTTTAACTTAAAAAAAAAAATCCCTCCCTTCCTTTAAGACTAAATTAACATGATCTGAGAGAATTATTGCTGTTAAATACCAGTAATAATCCAAATGCTCCACTTTTTGTTTTCATCAGAAAAGTAACAACTAGAATTAACACCAGCATGATACAAATAGCCAAATGCACATTCAAGTACAGGGTAAAAGAAGAAGGTTTAAAGTTGAAATGATTGCTTGAATAAAAATAATCAGAAGAATACTGGTACTTAAAGATTGCGGCTGTATGACTCATGAGCCTGAAAAATAATTTAGCATGAATTTATTGATTTAATTCCACATAGTATAGACTCTACATTGTGCATGCTTGTTGAAGACAAGTCTATAGTCATAATGTTTTACTGAACTGTTTAAAGCAGACTTGCCGGCCATACTGTAATCCATGATTATAAGCTAGGTACACATTTCCAAAATATAGAGGAAGGAATTTACAAAAAAGACATGCTGTAATGGGTCTATTCTTTTACATCCTGCTCACCCACCTGTGCTTTTGAAACACTCTTTTCACTTAGGACTTGAATTAGACATTGCAATATAGTGACTTTTTAAAGGTTAATTTAATTCCCTAGTGAGAGTCTCTTGGCAAAAGAAGCTATAGATGAAATAATCTATTTAATTCCAGCACAAATGGGAAGATCCAACAATGGCACAGCTTCTTAACTATTAGGGGCATTATAAGGAGCAGCCCTAGTTTGGTAATAAGAAATACCCAACCTAGAGATCTATGCCTGGTGCTTAATGGATCATTAAATCCTTAGGGACGAAGTCAGTTGGCAGGACAAAAATATCTTGTTTGATTTTTAAAACTAAATTAATCCAACTCTAATGAGTAGAAATCTGTTTAGACCTCTTAAAATGAAGTTTCATGGCTACTCATTCAGTTATCAAATGAAGTCAGTTCACAAACCCATTGTTACTTCAGGGTATTTGAGCTAGGGAATTTTATAAAACACCACCATACCAAAGCAAAAATTTAATATGCATATCCCACCTAAAAGCAGGCAAAGGATCAATATCTATTTACCTGGATAGCAACTGAAACAATGCAACTCATTATTCACTTTACCTGAAGGAAGAATGGCCTGAGTGATCTACATCCATTCATAGATAATAAATAGTTAGCACTTTGATCAGAAAGTCAGAAAACTAAAAGAAACAAAATTAAAAAGTTGTTGACAGAGAAGTTGGACACAAAATACATAGCAGTGACAGAGCTTGAGAATGCTCACTCGAAAATCAGAATGTATAAAGGGTTCTTAGTAATAATGAAGTGGGTTGAATGCTCTTCTCAAGAGTTTGCTCAATGGGACCATTTAAAAAAATGGCTACTGTGGTGACAATGGAGGGAAAATCATATGATACCCTTATTCAGCAAGTTGAATTCTCACATTTATTATATCATGATGAAGACAGTATATTTATTATTGTCACTTATAAAATATTTTAAACTTATTTCACAGCCCATGGAAACTCTGAGAAGCTCGGCAAGAATGTTTTGGTTTGCTGAATGCATTTGGGACTCAATGCAAATTGATGCCAAATAAATTAATTTTGCATTAAAAGGTTTACTTCTTTCTAATTATTTCATAAGTGCAAAGTGGAGTACTTTATAGACTGCATGACATCACGGCAGATTGGATGTAGAATTTAATAAAGAATCCAACTGTCTTCTCTTAGACATTGTTCACTAAAGAAAAATGCACAAAAGTAAAAGAATGGGGTGGGCCATGGTGGCTCAGCAGGCAGAGTTCTTGCTTGCCGTGCCAGAGACCTGGTGCTAAGTACTTGCTACCATGCCAGAGACCCGGGTTTGATTCTCGGTGCCTGTACATGCCAATAAAAAAAAAAAAAAAGGAAAAGAATGGCAGTCTTCTTACTAAATGTATACTTTAGAAAAAATAGTTATTTTTCACTAGGAAAATGTCATGTGTGCTATAATGTGATAAGAGGATGATTATTATTTCTAATAATAGTATATATTAATAGATATAACCCAGATTTTTCTTTTTAAAAAAGCCTTTGGGTACCTCAATAATTTTTAAAAGTATAAAATATACAGAGACAAAAAGCTTGGAAAACTTCTGGCCTGCAAAATAGTCAATAAAAAGAAACTGAGAGCCCTAGGAGATACTGGGGTGGTAACAATAGGATGCTATTTATGCAAAATATATGATAGATTCTCAAAAGATATGGATCCAGACAGTCTCACATTTACATATAAAGATCCATTTACAAAACTTGTCTTCCCAGTCCAAGAATTATGGATCTGATATTTTTTAACGTTTTAGGTGTCAGAGAAGGAATATTCTTAAATCGAATGTTTACAGTAAATCTGAATTAGTCAGATGTCGGTATGACATCTGAAAATTAAATATATTCAAGCTTTGGCCAAACAGGCAATTAAGAGATTTTACCCTTGACTGAGATGAGTGGCTCTGTCTGATGGAAATATAGCTACTGCTAAACAATGGAAGCAGGGAGGAATTTGGTGAAAATCATGGAAGGTTATGCAGGCAAAACAAAAGTGATTCAAATCATTCAGATGTAGTATACACATAAGAACAGACTAACTGAACTGGTGGCAGGCAAAAAGAAATGGAATTGAGAAAGAGTTGTTGCATCAGTCAGGGTTCTCCAGAGAATCAGAACCCAAAGGATGCATGTATGTGCATAAGTGTGCATGTAGGAGATACAGTTTAAGAAATTGGCCCAGGTGGTCCTTGGAGCTAGCAAGTTCAAAATCAGTCCATAGGTAGGGCAGACTGGCAGGCTGAAATTGCTGGCTAATGTTTGAGTCTTGAGTCTGAAATCCAAAGGGGAGGCTATAGGCTGGGAACACATAAAAGAATTGCGGTAGTGTTGAGTCATACATTCTTCCTCTGAAAACAGTTCATTCTTCTTAAGGCCATCAAATGATAGGATGAGGATCATCTTCATTATCAAGAGTAATCTTTACTTTAAAGTCAAATGAGGGTGGGTGTTAATCACATCTACAAAATACTTTCACAGTAATGTCAAGAAGAGTGACTGACCAAAGAATAGGACACCACGACTTAGCCAAGTAGACACGTAAAATTAACCATTACAGTTATCATCAGTGCCATCTGTGGCATCAAATTTGGGTGCATAAGCCAGAGGGAAAAACCTGAAACCATTGAACTGTGATCCAATAGCTTTGATTTTTTAAGATGATTCAATAAATATAGAGCTTTTAGGGTGTGTCTATGTGATTGTGAAAACCTTGTCACTGGCACTCCTTACCTAGCATATGGACAGATGAATGAGGGAAAAAAAATACAAAAATTAATTAAACAATAGAAGGGAGGATAGGTCTATTGGATGTTTTGGGTGTTTTTTTAACTTTTTTGTTTTTATTTTTATTCTTATTTTTTTAATTTTTTAAGTAATGAAAATGTTCAAAAATAGATTGTGATGGTGAACACACAGCTACATGATGATACTATGAACCACTTATTGTACACTTTGGATGATTATATGATTATATGCTATGTGAATATGAAATATCTCAATAAAAATTAAAACAAAAGAAAAAACTCAGGTACATGAAAGAAAATTATATCCTTACATTTTCTATAAAATTATCATTCCTCACTATGATTACATAAGTGTCTGTGTATAAGTACATATACAAATATACATATATACAAATGTGTACATACACACAATATATACACACAGATGCATGTGTGTGTATACATATTTTACTTGCATGTGTATTTGTTCTTTCATTAATATATTTATAGTAATGCATTTTAAGAAAGTTATTTTATTGATTTCTGGATTCTGACACCTGGAAAAAATAACCATATATTTTTGTCAAAAAGAATGAAGTTAGAGAGTGTTGATTGCTTCCCTACCATTTATCCCCTCACATTATTTTTTAAAAGAAATACACCCTCTTCCCTTTAGCCATGTTTTTACCAAAGATAATGATGGTAGTACCACTCTCCTTACCATCAAAGAAGTTAGAGAACAAGAGTTGATCAATTACTACTCAGAGACATGTAAGGGAATTTTAGGTAGAGGGATCTTGGGCAGAAAACCATTTCAGTTGCTAAAATGCAAAGCACAGGAAGACCAGGAATTCTTAATCTACCAGATTCTGCCATATGTCTCTCATGAAATTACTTTACTAATTATATCATAGTAAAGACAAAACCAATATTCAGAAAATAACAGAGAGGAAATATAGGAAGAACTTGGATCTTTGACGACGTTGAGCCTTGGAATGAACTATTCTTGGCTATTCTATCTCTACACTTCTTGAATTTCAATGAAAAGCAACACCTTATGATTAAAAGTAGAAGATATGGATTCCAAATTACACATCACTGGCAACAGGTTGATAGTATTTTTATTAGTAACAATTACTATACCATCAGCTAATAAATCATGTGTACATTTTTACACAAATCATGTTGAAAAACATCATTTTAGACTTTCAATTTCATCCTCTGAAAAATAAAGAATAAGTAGGAAGAATTATTTCACAAAGTTATTGCCTTCAAAGAAAATATGAAATAAACAAATAGATTCCTGGTATCTAGCTGGTGCTCTGAAAATATTATTGACTACAACAATATAGGAAATACATTGAAATTAATATCAAGAATAAAAATATATAATTCTTAAAATAGTTGTTAAAATATTATGTTTTTTTAAACATTATTTTATCTAACTTAATATTTTGCAATTTATTTACTGTGATATACTGCTTAATTATAAAATGCATGATGTACAAGTCAATGCACAAATAAATTAATATTCTCTGGCGTTATAATATTCAACTATTAATAGGTTTTCAGAATAGAAATAATTCTAAAGAAAGTCATATGGTTAAACATTTTAATTTCAAAAACATAAGATTTTACATTTAGGTAAATATCATACAATTATTTTGTTAAAGATTTAGTAAAAGAAACAAGTATATCATCTTAATTTGGTCAATATAAGAGAAATCTATTTTTTCACAAGTGCATACTAAATTAAATCAGTAGGTGTACAATAATTGAAAAGTGTGATGCTAAACTCATAGAAGCTATTTTTATGACTTACATTATATACGTGTGATTACCATTTAAATTGATATTTTTATTACTTATGGTTAAAATAACTACAAATACTAAGGACAATAATTTATATTTTAATTCATATTTTTATTAAACATTCCAAAACACCACTTTACATGGACTTTTTAAACATATATGATGAAATTAGACAATTTATTTTAGTTCTCTAAAAGGTCTTGACACATCATTAAGTAGTTGTAGTAATATTTTTGTACCAACAATATTATAAATCATAAATATTATCCTGCTAATATGCTTATTTCATAACGTAATGGAAAACCACACTAAATTGTATTACTTTATACTAATTAATTTACAAATGTGTGCAAGATTCTTAGCATCTCTTTACCCTCATTTCAACATTGAAACACAAAACAGTGATATTATCATATCTATTGACATCCATTAGGATGAAATAGGAAGCCTGTATATACATAAATATGAGTCAAAAAATGATCACAAGCAAAGTGGTGAAGCTATTTTCCTAGATCGCTTTTTAAGAGTGTTACTAATTGCTTTTTAAATCATGTACATATCTGAATCATACTTGGACTATAGAGACAATTGTTAGTATATTGTCAGTTTATTTCATGGGAAGTGTGAAACCAAGGAATAGACACATGGAACATGGATTAGAACTCTAAAATGCAAATAACACAAGAAAATATTCAAGACAAATTATCATTTGTCTTCCCCCAGTATTAATGCTTTTTATCCTTAGTATAAATATCAAAAGTAGGAAACAGACATTGGTAAAATACTAGTCACTAAACTATAGACCTTATTTGAAATTACCATGCTTTTAATCAATGTTCTCTTACATTCTAAAAGCCAATCAAGAATCTCTAATTACATATTACTTTTACGTCTTCTTTGTTTTTTCTACTCAGTTCTTCAGTGTTTCATTGTCTTTCATGGTTTTGACACTTCTGAAGACTATTGATCAGTCAATTGGTTAACAAAGACTGAAATCTGGCAAGATCAGTGAACTACAAATCTTCATGGAGTTGAAAATTTTGAATGTGGGACAATAGAGGGATTGACATAAAGACATAATGCTTGAAATTGAAATTATGGTTGTGGTAAAATTGTTATAAATGACAAATTATTTAGTGTGATGATAGGAATCTGTGGGTCATGATAAATGAAGGGCAAAACCACAAAAAGAGGAAGCACAGGAACTGAAAGACCAGGCACTGGGAAACTTCTTTAGGTTGATTTTAATATCACCATAATTTCTAATATTAATGGTATCAGAGAAAACAAATCACATTAAACAGAATTCTGTGATGGAACCTGACGATTTTAGTTCTACTTACATCCTGCAATTTCTAAACAATACGTTCTCACATGAAGGGATTTTGTAGATGGAACTAAGCTCCCAAATAAGTTTAAGTTGATAAAAACAGAAAGACTTTTGAGTGGGCCTGTTTTAGTTTGCAAGCTGCTGAATGCAACATACTAGAACTGGAATGGCTTTTAATAAGGGGAATTTAATGTTACAAGTTTACAGTTCTAAACCTACAAAATTATTCAAACTAAGGCATCCAGGGAATATACCTTAATTCAATGAAGGCCAGTGGGTCAGGAACACCTCTGTCAGGTGGGTAAGCACATGGTTGGCATCTGCTGGTCCCTTGCTCCTGGGCTTCATTGCTTTTAGACTCTCTTCCTGTGGGGGTTCCTCACTTCGCTTATCCAGGGCTGGCTTTAATCTCTTGGCTTCCCATGGCTCTCTCCAGGTTCTGGCTTGCTTAATATCTCATGGCAATGTCTGCTGGGCTCCAAGCATCCCCACACGCCTGTGTCTTTGTTCTCTGAAGCAAATGTTCTCCAAGCATGGAACAACAGCTCTCTCTGTTGGCTCTCCTCTGTCAGCTCTGCTCTGAAGTTTCAGTTGGGCTCTGTAATTTTTGGCTCTCTCCCAAATGTTTCCTCTTTAAAAAGATTACAGTAAACTAATCAAGGCCCACCTGAAATTTGTGGAGTCACATCTTCATCTAATCAAAAGGTCACACCCACAATCAGATGTGTCACATCTCCATGGAGGTAAACTCCATGTAGTTTCCAACCTACAGTATTGAGTCAGGATTAAAAGCAATGGCTGCTCCCGCAAGAGTGGATCAGGATTAAAACATGGGTTTTCTGGGGTACATAATACTTTAAAACCAGCACAAAGCCTAACATAATCACCTGATGCCTCTAAAGAAGGTCTAGAGGTCAACAATTTCAAGTTCAATATTTGAAGACACTTTTTCCTCCCAGTAATTGATTTGTCAAAGCAAACTTCCATGATTTTATAGCCACAAAGTAATAAATTCTCCCAATTAACTAAGAGAGCCTAGAAGCAAATATTTCTCTAGTTAAGGCTCCACATGTGAACAAAGTCCAGCCTATACAGTGATTTCAGATCTCCCTGAGAAGAGAACTGAGTTCAGTTGTGCCTAAATTTCAGACTTGGAGATACTGTGAGATAATAAATGGCAGTTATTTTAATTTGCTAAATTTGTGGTAATTTCTTATAGAGCATAGATATTCAATGTATCAATTTAATAAAATTTTGCAATAACATGGGTAAATGATCAAATATGTGGACATTTTAAATTTTATTGCTATACAGTTTATGGAGAAGACAAAATATATCACACGAAAAATAGAAACTATTTCAAACTTTAAAAAAGGTAAAAAATACATATCAAAAACTTTGGAGCTGAGATATTCATGTATCTTAATTATAATTTATATACAGTCAAACATTTTAGCTCGAGGTAGAGATGATAGGTAAGGAATAAACCCTCTAATATCTGTAGCACACAGTAAAAAATAATATAAAGCATGTCACAAAAGTCCAACTGAAGAATTAAATAGAAGAAATAATATATGATTAAAACAAATCAAGAATAGCAAAGGAAAGAGAGGAATGGAAACACCAAAAAGAGTCAAATGTTTCAATAATAATGAAATGTAAATATAGTAGATTAAAATAAATTATATAAATAATTTAAAAGAAATGGACTAATTACTACAATCATAAAAAATACATTAGTTAAATGAATAAAAAAGCACTATCTACTATATGCTATGTACAAGAATCTCACTGTAAGTATCAAGCCAGAGATTAATAATACAATTTTAAATGATTTATCATATGAATTGTAAGCATAAAAAAGTGGAAATGTCTATTTTAATATCAGTGAGTACTAATGTAAATAAATAGGGGTATTGCATAATGATATATAATTCAATAGTTCAAAAAAGATATAATGAACCTGAAAGTTAATGTATATAATAGGTCTTCAAAACACATGAAACAAAAACCACATGGACAAAAAGTAGGAATAAAAAATCCACAATTTTAATTG
>PVIY010008876.1:0-75019 GCA_004026745.1 Myrmecophaga tridactyla | reverse complement strand
CCTATTATTTATTTTTATTCCATATGTTCTACTCTTTTGTTGATATGGTAGATAAAAGGAGCATCAGACACAAGGTTTTCACATTCACAGAGTCACATTGTGAAAGCTATGTCATTGTTCAATCATCATCAAGAAACATGGCTACTGGAACACAGCTCTACATTTTCAGGCAGTTCCCTCCAGCCTCTCCACTACATCTTGAACAACAAGGTGATATCTACTTAATGCGTAAGAATAACCTCCAGGATAACCTCTCCACTCTGTTTGGAATCTCTCAGCCACTGACACTTAGTCTCATTTCACTCTTCCCCCTTTTGGTTGAGAAGGTTCTCTCAATCCATTGATGTTAATTCTCAGCTCATTCTAGGGTTTTTCTCAGTCCCTTGATGCTGAGTCTCAGCTCATTCCAGGATCTCTGTCCCACATTGCCAGGAAGGTCCACACCCCTGGTAGTCATGTCCCACACAGAGAGGAGGAGGGTGGTGAGACTGCTCGTCAGGAAATCAACAATTTTAACTAAGGGAATTTATTCCTCAGTTATATTCACTCATGTGTAATGACATACATGCAAAGATATTCCTGGCAGCATTTCCATAATAGGAAAAGACTAGAAACTGAATGGACACAAATGATGATTGGTTAAATAAAGTATGGCACAGGCCATACAATGGAATACTGAGTCACTTTATTGATTTATATGAACTTTTTGGTTTCCCAGTGCATATAAAAGTTATTGTTTATACTATAGTCTATTAAGTGTGCAATAGCATCACATTATTATAATATATTATAAAACAATGTACATACCTCAAGAATGCTTTATTGCTAAAAATGCTAACCATCATCAGAGCCTTCAGCGAGTCATAATCTTTTCACTGGTGGAGGGATTTGCATTATTGTTGATGGCTCATCAGCATCTTGATTGATTAGGGTTACTGAAGGTTGGGTGGTTGTGGCATTTTCTTAAAATCAGACAACAGTGAAGTTTACCACAGCAATTGACTCTTCCTTTTGATTGACTTGAATATTCAGAAGCCATTCTAGGGCTATTAATTGGCCTCATTTCAATGTTGTTGTGTTTCAGAATAGGGAGGCTGGAGGAGAGGGAGAGAAATGGGAAAATGACTGATCGGTGGAGCAGATAGAACACACATGTTCATTGATTAAATTCACCCTCTAACGTGGGTGCAGTTTGTGACGTCCCAAAACAATTACAATTGTAACATCAAAGATCACAGATCAGCATAACAGATATAATAATAATGAAAAAGTTTGAAATATTGCAAGAATTACCAAAACGTGATGTAGAGACACAAAGTGAGTATACGCTGTTGGAAAAATGGCACTAATACACTTGCTTGATGTGGAGTTGTCAATTTGTAAAAAAAAATGCAATTTGTAAAAAAACATGAAATATCTACAAAGCACAATAAAATGAGGTGGGTCTGCAATTTAGACTAGAAGAGATATGAGGTGTTTTAGTTCTTAGTTTACACTGATAGAAGAGTGACCTTGAATTTGGCCTCAAACCTCCTTGGGCCTCAATGTCGTCATCTACAAAATGTGAGTGATTCCAAACATCCTTCTCACATGAAAATCGTGTGATTCTATGACTCTACTGATAGAACTGCATAGCCCCAGGCAGTCTGAAAATAAACTGTTAAATAAGATTAAAACAAGACAGGGAAATAAAATTAGAAGTCTCCATTGGCTAGAGACAGGGTTGACCTTCAGCTAAATCAGGAAAGAGGTTGGCTTATTTTGTTTGCCCTCCCTGAGCCCTCCCACCCTATATGTTGTCATGCTGTTCCTTCTCTGACTCCCAGGATCCCCACAGGGGTATTCAATGGAGAACCAGACTCTCAGAGTCTACCCACTTCCTACCTAGCCTTCTGTAATTACTGGAGTCACAGTGCCTTATGCCTCTATCCATTACCAGGTGACAATTTATAGCAGTAGTCTGACAATCAACAGAGCCACCCCCTTTCGCAAAAAGCTTACACTTGCCTGAGCAGGGACAACACATAGGCCAACCCAGTAGTAGCAGATGAGCTAATTATCTTTGGGTAGCCTCAAATACATCCCATCTTATGGCCTTGATTTCCCAATTCTGTCACTGTATAGCTGAATGACCTTGGAGAAATCATCTCTCAGCACTTCAAATATCTTCATCTGTAAAGTTGGCTAATCACAGTAATCCTCTGTCCTAGAAGCTCCTGAGCTATCCCAGTGAGGCAGTAGATATGACACTGCTTACTGGTCTGCATATCCTTCTGTCAGTGTTAGGTCCTCATCATAACCCCCAAGTAGAAGGTTGAACTTGCCGCATAGTAACAGAAGGGTGAGGGAAGTCAAGTGCTCTTCTAGAGTTCTGGTTCTAAATTGTCAGCCTAGAAAATAGAGAACTGGAATAAAACGAGATTCTCCTCTTTCCTGAATTACATATATAACTATTGTTTATTTTGCTTTTGCTGTGTAATGTCAACTTTATATATTACAACTTTTCATTTGGTAGACTTGGAAAGGACTCAGAAATTGTAAGGAATTTGTTCCAGTATGCATTGCATGGTTGGTATGTGGAGGAGTAAGACTTCAGACCCAATTCTGTTTTTCTTCAAAGACTCCTGCTGCCCTGTTGCTTAAATATGGAATATGCTCAAGGGGGAAGAGGGTTGCACAATCTTCCAAAATCCTTTGAACAACTGACATGTCAGACACACTCCTGCCTCAGGACCTTTGCATTTGCTAATCTCTGTCTACAATACTCTTTCCCCAGTTATTTCTGTGGCTCAATCCCCCCTTTACTCAAGGGTTCATCTTTCATCAAAATCTTCCCAAACCACCAAAAACTGCAGCCTCCACAACCCCATGAGTTCACCACATCCCTCCCTGCTTTACATTTCTGCCTAGCATCTGTCACGGCTGCCACTCTGCACACAGCATTCCTCAACACCTGGCTTCTGCTATCTTAGGATATGAATGAATTTGGATGGGAGCATTTGTATTTATTTATTTATTTTTGTATTTATTATCTGTCCTCCACTATCTCCATGTGAGCTGGGTTTTTAAATTTTGTTTTCTTCTCCTTTGTTCCCTCAGTATTGGCAGTACCTGGAAAGTCACCTGGAACAAATAGAGATTGATAAATATCTTCTAAATGAAGGCCTGTGTGGTTTCCAAAGGTGCTATAGTGGGGGTGGGGGGTGGGAAGCGAAAGCAAGAGCAAGATCTAGCACAAGGTACTAGCTGGCAAGAGAACCACCCCTGAAAAGCTCCTCAAACTCAACAGGGTGCCAGGGGCTGAGGTCTGAATAGCATCTTACTTCTAGAGAACACATCTTCCAATAGCAAGAAGACCATTTTTCATCCATTCATGACTTTGTTCGGTAAGCTGGGATTGAGCTCCTGGGCACATGGTGATGGGGGAGTGGAGCTTGAAGGCAAGCAGACAAATAGGGAATAGAGTTTCTTCAAAGCAGAGAATTCCCGGTAAAGCCTCTCTTTGTGTCCCATGGTTGCTTGCAGACTCTCTCCAGGACATCAACTAACATGCTGCTTGCTGTTAGTTACCTGCAGGATGGTTCTACTACTAGCCTGTGAGGCCCTATTACAGTATAGTGGTTAAAAATTTGAGGTTTGGAGTCAGAATTGCTGGGTTCAAATCATGACTCCAACACTTGATAACAGTGTGACACTGGAAAAAATTTTCCATGCCTCCAACTGTACTTCTGCACAGCGGGAACATTAATATTTCCCCCATAGGATTATTGGAAGGATTAAATGAACTAGAATATGTAAAGCCAGTGGCGCTGGGCCTCATATATCTAAAAGCTTACTGCACACTGTCTTGGTATCTCCACTGCATAGCAGAGTGTCAGATACATAGCAGGTGTTCAATAAAATTCTACTGAGAACGGGAGAAAAAGAATTAGAGAAGCAGTTTGAAATAAATTAATTTAGCTACCAAAGAACATTGTGATCTGTGATGAAGAAACAGCCCCTCCCAGCGCGCACTGAGGGGAGGATTTTAAGTGTGGTAGGGTGGGTTGTAGGGCAGTCAGTGGAGGGAGGTTTCCCCACACAGGCTTTCATCTCCAAGGCCAGGGAATAAACCATGATGGGTTAATGGGATTAAAAGGGGTATGGAGATTGACTGAGTTTGTAAATATAACTGCAAATATACATTTGGTAACTGAGCAATTTGGCAAAGATTCCCGCTCTAGAGACAGAATTTTCCCTTTGAAAACTAGAATAATAGCACATAACAATGACTTCATGCAGGGCTCTGTGGCATGAGTCCCACAGTGGTCATCTCTTCCCTGATGGTCTGCAGGACCCTGACAAACAGGTCAGGATATAATCAGGGTCCTCAGTTCTCAGTGACCTCAGTGGGAGGTCACTTTCAAGCAGAATATTTTTAGTCTGTCCTCCCAAGGCAAGGGCTAGGTTTGCCTGCTGTTTCTTGACAAGACCTTAGTTCTTGTGCTTTCTGCACTACATGTACTAGGGGTTTTCTCAATTAAATTTATAACCCAGGCATTTCAGTTAATTATTGTGTTGCCTCTTTGCTCTTTCCCTGCACTGGGATATTTGGAACAGAGGGGAAGAGGTGAGACAACACGTTGGCAGTTGCACTATCTCCCTCCAGGTCAAAGCACATGGTTTGGTTTCTCGTTCCCCTAGACCAAAGGCAGGGGTCCCAAATATCCCAACCATTCTTCCAGGGTGCCAGGAAGCTGCTCCTCTTACTCTTCAGTTCCCCAAAAGGAAGTCCCTGTACATAGGGAAATCACAACTTCCCCATCATGCCATCTTGCCACTTGTCTCCCAAGGGAAATCACATCCTCATTAGACTGTTTTGTTTCTTCTGTTTTTTTCATCAAACACCCACCATCAATCCTTCACTTGTCATCAATGGCCCTAAATCAACCTCATGGAACTTGAATCACTCACTCTCAGGCCTGATTACTGGAACTTCTTGAACAGCCCAGTTGTAATACCAACGTTGAAAACAACCATGCTCTTTGCCTTTTTTAGCAAGAGGAAAACATCTTGTTAGTCAATGGCTAGTTTATATTTATTTCCCGATAAGTTGTATTTGAGATCATGTTGGGTAGGGTTGCTATTAGAACATTCATCTTCTATTCAACCCCACTGTGGAGAAATATGTCAATTCCCAGAACAGCTCTATCTGTTTATACAAGCTAGTAAAGTTTGTAGCCAGGTTCTTTCATAGCCTCCCATTCTAAGAATTGAAGATTCTAATGAATTTCGAGTCACATTTTAGATAGATTAAGCCAGTGTTCTCCTGGCGTTGGCAACCACTGGCCTTTTCTTTTTTAGTGAATTATGAACCACAGAGTTTGGACCCCAGAGCAAATTTGGTAGGGCTTAGTAGGGCTACCAAGCCTTTTCTTTCTTGGTGTGGAACAAGTATTTAGTGATGTTTGTGGCTCCATGGATTTCTGGCACACACACGCACACACATACACACACACAACCAGTTCACCACACAGATCACACTGCTGCAAGGCAAGTGTGAACTCATGGGGCTGTAGGGCTCCATAACTCCTGGCTTGTTGATGTGGCATGTGCTCTGACTTCCATGCATTCTGAAGGGCACAGGAGAACTCCTGTTTGTGAACTCTCAGAGCTAGAACACATAACTTTGCAGCCCAACTCTTGCTCTCTCTGTAGGAGGTGACAGGTTACCATGCCACACTGCAAGGGGCTAACTTCTCCAGTATTATCACTGTCCTTAGGTGGTGTTGGACATGACCTTGTCTTGGTATCTGATAGGTAACATAAAGTGCTGCCTGCATACGCATTTCTTGAGCATCATTCTACAGAAAGCCTGACATTTCCACCATTCCCATTTGGTCTCGAAATTGCTCTTGGTAAAACACATGCATGAGCCCTGGAGCAGATCTGCTATCTAATTTCAGCAGCAGCAGAAGAAGGCAGGGGATGATGGTGAGTGAGGACATGTCAGGGCAGATACAGGGCTCCTTAAACAGACAAGACAGATGAGGACAGTGACATTAACAGGGAATAAAGACAAATTTACCACTCCAGTTTTCCTCTTCTCAGCCCAGACAACCCACTGGTATGATCTGAGCCATAGCCCAGGGAGGGGCCAGGGAAATGCCAGCTACACAGGACTTCCCTGGAAGCTCCTTGACCCCACATCACTCTCAGGGAGGTGAAAGAGCCAGCTCAGGGAGTCAATGTGCAGTTACTCACTGATCTGGCTGGGAAGAAGCTGAAGACATATCCCCTACAAAATGTGTCATATATCAAGTTTTTGAGACAGGTTTTCATTATAATTTAGTTTTTAATTTTTCAAATACATAGTGCTTTTCCATTTACAATGTGGTTTCAGGTACACTGCTATATTAAAGCTTCAAAACAATGCCAAGAGGTGGCCATTATTATTAGCTTGCTTCTTGCTCACAGTCACATTATTTATAAGTGATTATGACAGAGGTCAATCCGGGCAGTTCAGCTCTTACCTCATTGTTGTTTTCAAAAACTCTTGTTCTTCCTGAGGCTGCTGATGGGACCGTTGGGGTTAGAAGAATGAGGAGGTTAGTGGCAGTAAAAAAAAAAACAAAAACAACATACACACACACAAAAACCGAACAGAATTTTGAATACACTTACCAGGCTCCTAGTAGCCACATTTTCCCTGAGTCTCTTCATGTCTTTGGTTATGATCTCTTGGATACAACCTGTATGTAAAATCATAAGCTAAACTCAGGTACTTATCTTGGAGATATGAAAGCAGAATTTTGCCATAACTGCTGGGAAGATTAACACAAGAATAAGAAGGAAGTATGATCACCCTCCTAAGTGAAGAACGAGCAGTCTGCCTGGCCCAATGCAAGTGATCAAAAAAATTAGTTCCATTTCTTTCCCAGAGGAGTAGGATACAGTTCATTCAAAATCATATTCAGGTGAAAAGTAGTGATGTGGCAAATGGCTCTCTAGAAAAAAAAAAAAAAAAAGGCCTGATTTGTAGCATTAGCTGGATCCACGGGAGTAAATCTCAGCGAAGGCCAATTTCAGGTTTGCGAGGTGACATAACCGAGACGGGCTAGGGAGGGGTGCACACGTGGCTCTCCCAGACCCTTGCGCACAGGCATAGCGCACCCCGCACCCCGTGGCGGGCTGCAAGTTCTGGGCTGTGAACACTACAGTATAAAACCCGTTCCTAACCCTGTTGCCAGGCAGTGAACCTTTTACTTTGGGGTATTATAACGATGGGCGCTACACAGCTATTCTTGGCTCCGAGAGCAGTCAGAAAGAAGATGTAGTGCCTGAGAGCCGGCGGACGGGGTGTGGGAAGGAGGTAGATTTGTGAAGGGCAACGGGTTCTGGAGGCGCAGTTCTCAGGACCCTGAGCTCTCAGCCTTGACTCCAAGGTTACTTGCCACCCCGTTGTTATGGGGGTCTCATACCCCATATGGAAACAAGCGTTTGTTGTTTATAGATGTCTTTGACTTAATAAGGAAGAAGGTAACATGCAAGAAAATGCAAAAGGAAAAAGTGCAATTATCTTTCTTCAACTGACTTACTCATTAACAATAAGAATATCCATCAGATTGCAATCGAAAATGTATATGGGAAAGTAGGGGAAGAAAAAGGTACACAGAGGGTCAATAGAATATGAAGAGTTGTGGGTGCCAGAGTTTGAATTCGTTCTGAAAATTGCTGTGTCAGGAATGTGGAGGAAGATGGGAGGTGGGGTGGGAATGAGGACTAAAGTGGAAGTAAGTAGACCATTTGGGAGGATGGCAGTTATCCTGGTGAAAAATGAAACTCTATTTCATTTAGAGAGAAAATGGGCAGGAAGAGAGGACAGTTGTGTGATCACTCAGGGTGGGAGGATTTCGACTGTTTGGCTATGGGCACTGCCTGAGGAATAGAAGCCTCAGGTTTCTCCCAGATTTTCTAGCCCAGGGGATTGGGTGGATGATACTATTGATGACAAGCAATAAATATGGGATATAGGCATAGGTTTCTTCTTTTGTTAGAAAATGGAAAGTTTCATTTTGGGCACTAATTTTGACCTGGATGGGTTCACTTTTCCTTGTTCTGTTTTCCCTAATTTTCTAGCTTCTAATTTACTAGCTGGAGATGAAGATAATCTTAAAGATATTCTTAATTTTCCTTTAAGAAGCATAGTGGAATGGGAAGTGAAGAGAAGCTGTGGTCTTGGCTTGGTCCCTAGTTGTGTGATCTTAGGCAAATATCACTGTACTACTACTTCCCAAGTGTCCTACTGTGAACAAGCTGAATCAGAAACACCTGGGATGTTTTTTTTTTTACCTTTTAAAATTGTATAATATAGCAAATATGCAAAGCAAAGAAAGAAAGAGCAATAGTTTTCAAAGCACTCTTCAACAAGTAGTAACAGGACAGATCTTAGAGTTTCTCATGGGCTACCATACCATCCTCTCAGATTTTTCTTTCTAGCTGCTCCATAATATAGGGAGGGAATAAATATTTTTCATCATCACAATTGATTTTTTTTCTTTTTTGGGGGGGAAAAATGACATATGTACAAAAAAGCAATAAATTTCAAAGCAAAACCACAATTAGTTGTAAAACAGATTTCAGAGTTTGGCATGGGTTACAATTCTACAATTTTATGTTTTTACTTTTAGCTACTCTAAGATACTGGAGACTTATTGATTTAATGATTCAGCAATCATAGTCACTTGTTAAATCCTGTCTTCTCCATATAACTCCACCATCACCTTTGATCTTTCTATCCCTCTCTTTATGGGTATTTGGGCTATGGCCATTCTAACATTTTAATGTTGGAAGGGGCTGTCAATAATATGGGGTACGGAGATGGAACTAGCTGATGTCGTGGAGAGGCTGGGTTCTCTAGGCTTCAGGATTTATCTGGCCCAGGGACATATCTGGAGGCTGTACATTTCTGGAAAGTTACCCTAGTGCATGGAAGCTTTGTAGAATTTTATATAGTGCAGGGTGTTCTTTAGGATTGGTTGGAATGATTTTGGTTGGGGTTTGGCAAGTTATGATATGTAGCAATGTCTAACTGAAGCTTGCATAAGAGCAACCTCCAGAGTAGTCTCTCAACTCTATTTGAACTCTCTCTGCCACTGATACCTTATTAGTTGCACTTCTTTTCCACCTTTTGGTCAGGATGGAATTGTTGATCTCCTGGTGCCAGGGCTGGACTCATCCTTGGGAGTCTTCTCCCATGCCGCCAGGGAGACTTGCACCCCTGGATGTCATGTCCCACCTAAGGGGGGAGGGCAATGTTTTCACTTGCAGAGGGGGCTTAAACAGAGTGAGGCCATATCTGAGCAACAAAAGAGATCCTCAAGGAGTAACTTTTAGGCATGCCTATAGATAGGCTAAGCTTCTCCACTACCTACATAAGCTAAACAAGAGTAAGCCTCAAGATCAAGGGCTTGGCTTATTGATTTGGGTGTATGTATGTATGTATGTATGTATCCTAAAGTTTGATACAGTATCAGGGGATTCACTGATGGTAAAGTTTAATAGTTACATATTTTTTCTTCCATCCCTCAAGGAATTTTGCCAATACTCTTTGATTATCTGCTTAATAAATTCTGGGATGCATCCAGGTACTACATTCAGCTACACAGGATTAAAGGCCCTCTTTCGTATTCTAGGCTCCCTGTGTTTCAGTTGTTCAAATATCTATACAGATATGTTGAGTTAGATTATGTGCTACAGAAAATTTAGGTTCCAGACAAAATAAACCTTTCTTCTTTTGGTATGTGTGGTTCTAAAATATAGACAATGTCTTCCTTACCCCTGTGTTCTGAATTACTTTAAACACGACTTGATTGGCTTCATTTTTATCTCTTAATACCAGATTATATATATGTGGGTAGGTTTCATATATATATAAAACAGCCTCTCAAAATTCAGAAATAATAATTACCACCTTGGACTAAATGTGACTGCTATAAGAGCTTACAATCTAGGCCCCTGTTTTCTTATAAGCATTTTCTAAAGGAGACCATTGCTGTTCTTTTGCTTCTGGCTTTTTTTTGCCTTACAAATGACCCACAGGTTCATTCACATTGTTGCATGCCTCACGATTTCATTCCTTTTTTAGCAACACAATATTAGATCATATGTATACACCATTGTTTGCCAATCTGTTTCTCAGTTGATGCATCCTTTAGCCACCTGCATTCATTAGGCATCATGTATAAGGCCCAAAATTCACAGACCACCAGCAAGTTTAGTTGTTTATAGTATCATCTTATGATTTCTTTTATTTCTTCAGCATCTCTGGTAACGTACCCCTTCACATTTCTGATTTTGTTTATGTGCAACCTCTCTCTTTTTTTCTTTGTCAGTCTTGCTAGTGGCCCATCAATTTTACTGATTTTCTCAAAGAACCAACTTTTGGTTTTATTGATTCTTTCTATTGTTCTTTTGTTCTCCCATACATTTAACTCTCTTCTATTTGCTTTGGGGTTAGTTTGCTGCTCTTTCTCAAGTCCTCCAGGTAAGCAGTTAAGTCCCCAATTTTTGCTCTTTCTTTCTTTCTTTTTTTAATATGGGCATTTAGGGCAATATATTTCCCTCTTAACACAGCCTTTGCCATATCCCATAAGTTCTGATATGTTGTATTCTTATTTTCATTCATCTCCAGTTAGCCACTGATTTCTCTAGCAATTTCTTCTTTGACTCACTGGTTATTTAAAAGGATGTTATCTAATCCCCACGTATTTGTGAATATTCTTGTTGTTTGGTGGTTATTGAGAACCAGCTTCATTCTGTTGTGATCAGAGAAAGTGCTTTGAATAATTTCAATGTTTTTGAATTTATAAAGACCTGTTTTATGACCCAGCATATGATCTACGCTGGAGAATGTTCCATGAGCAATAGAGAAGAATGTATATCCTGGTGTTTTGGGGTGTAATGACCTATAAATGTCTGTTAGGTCTAATTCATTTATCAAGTTCTTTAACTTCTCTGACTCCTTGCTGATCTTCTGTCTGGTTGTTCTGTCTGTAGAGGAGAATGGTGTATTGAAGTCTCCTACTATTATTCTTGAAACATCTATCACTCCCTTCGGTTTTACCAATGTCTGTCTCATGTACTTTGGAACTCCTTGATTGGGAGCATAAACATTTATGATTGTTATTTCCTCTTGGTGAATTGTCCCTTTCATTAATATATAGTGTCCTTCTTTGTCTCTTATGCTGTCTTTACATTTAAAGTCTATTTTCTCTGATATTAGTATAGCTACTCTTGCTTTCTTTTGGTTACAACTTCTGTGGAAAGTCTTTTTTCCATCCCTTCACTTTCAATCTATTTGTATCTTTGTGTCTAAGATGAGTCTCTTGTAAGCAGCATATACCTGGATTATATTTCTTAATCCATTTTGCCAATCTATATCTTTAATTGGTAAATTTAGTCCATTCACATCCAAAGTTGTTACTGAAAAGGGATTTCTTGAATCCACCATCTTATCTTTTGGATTTTATTTGTCAGCTCTATTTATTCTTTTTCCTCTTTCTCTTTTTATCCTTTAAATTACCCTTACTGATACCCTTCAATTCTGTGCCCTCCTCCAGACCTCCCTCTCCTGTCTTTTTTTTTCCAACTGGCAGATCTCCCTTTAGCATTTCTTGAAGAGCTGGTTTCTTGTTGACGAATTCTTTCAGGATTTGTTGGTTTGTGAAAATTTTTATCTCTCCCTCAGTTTTGAAGGACAATTTGGCAAGCGATAGAATTCTTAGCTGGAGGTCTTTCTCTTTCAGGATCTTAAATATATCATACCACTGCCTTCTTGCCTTTGTGGTGCCAGTTGAGTATTCTGAACTCAGTCTTATGTGACTTCTCTTGTATGTAGTAGATTGTTTTCTCTTGCCACTTTCAGGATTTTCTGCTTCTTTTCAACATTTGACAGACTGATTATTATGTGTCTTGGGGAAGGCATATTTGGATTTATTATATTTGGATTTCATTGCTTCTTTGACTTGCATATTTATGTCTTTTATAAGGGTTAGGAAGTTTCCTCCCATTATATCCTCAACTAATCTTCCTAGCCCTTTACTCTTCTCTTCTCCTTCTGGGACACCAATGATTCTTATATTTGCGTGCTTTGTTTTGTCCATCATTTCCTGACATCCAATTAAAATTTTTCCATCATTTTGCCATTTGCTGTTTTACATGTCCAAAATCAGTTGTCCTGTCCTCTAGTTTGATTATTCTTTCTTCTGCCTCTTCAAATCTGCTGTTTTGTGTCTCTAGTTTGGTTTTTATTTGGTCTACAGAATCTTTCATCTCTGTAATATCTGCTGTTTTTCTATTTGTTCTTTCAAATTCCTCTTTATGCTCTGCTAGCATCTTCTTGATCTCCTTTATGTCATTAGCCACCCCATTTATTTAATTTAGTAGAGTTGTATGAACATCTTTGATTAGTTGTTTCAATGTCTGTGTCTCTTCTGGTATTTTAATTTGGTTGTTACGCTGGGCTATACCTGCCTGCATTGTGAAATGCTCAGTGACCTGTTTTTTTTTTGCCACATATAAATATCTTGATTGATTTACTTTGGAAGTTGATTTCCTTTAGTAGTCTAAAGGCTTATGTTTGTGGAATGGATGTGTAGCAGGATGCAGGGCATGGGCAGGACACAGCAGTGTGGTAATGCATTGCAGCATGGGTATAGGTGCAGGTTGAGGATACTTTGCTGGTGCCTGTGAATGTCAGCACCCAGCAGCAGAGGAGGATGTGGCTGTGAGGGTACATGTGTCTGGGGTGTGTGTCCCTGGTGTGCACTATTTTAGGGTGTGGGGTCCTTTGTGCACATGTGCTGAGCTTTGGCTGCAAGTTAATATTAAGCCTGCACAGGCTGGGGGCAGATGTGACCCACCAGCGCAGGTCAGTGTTTTCTCAGAGCTAGAGGACATGGTTGAGTTCTGTGTGCATATGTGGTTCTAGGAGTGCAGTAAACTGATGTACCCATGCGCAGAGCTCAGGGGATCTGGGGTGGGGCTGTGTGACTGTATAGGCTGGGGACAGTGTAGCCTGGGTATAGAAGTAAGGGCCTGCAGCCTTTATATGCTGGCAACAACCTGCAGAGTGAAGGGAGGGGAGGTAGTGTTTGGGAGGGGCACAGAAAAGGTGGGTTGGGCTGCACTTGTGGGGGTAGTGAGGGTGGGTGATGGGGTTCAGGTGAGTGGGATGTGGGGTGAGTCACAGATTACGGGGCTGCACTGGTGAGGGTAGTGCATTCAAGGAACTGCTTGACTTACTTCCTAGTCCCCGTCTCCCTGTCTGTGCACTCCTGAGGCTGGGATGCTTATTAAAAAGTAAAAACTCATAGGCCTACCTTAGGTAGAGTTGTATGAACATCTTTGATTAGTTGTTTCAATGTCTGTGTCTCTTCTGGTATTTTAATTTGGTTGTTAGGCTGGGCTATACCTGCCTGCATTGTGAAATGCTCAGTGATCTGTTTTTTTGCCACATATAAATATCTTGACTGATTTACTCAGAATAAATACTCACATAATTTCAGACTTATATAAAAGTAGCAATAATCGTATAAAGAAATCCTGAATATCCCATCCATATGCCTGAAATGTTAACATTTTAATACATTTGTGCTCTCTTGTTCTCGCTCACTCTTTCTTCGTCTTTCTCACACACACGCATGCACACATACACACACACACATTTCTCTGTTTAGAGAAAGTCACAGATATGGTGTCCTTTACTCTTAAATTACCTTATTTTCTAAAAGAAGGAATTTATTGTACATAAATAATACATTCATCAAAAACAGTAAATTAACAACAGTACAATAGTATTGTTTAATTTTCAAACCTTTATTGAAATTTTCCAATGGTCCTACAATATCCGTTATAGAAAAAGGAAATCTAAGATCTTGCATTGCATTTCATTGCTATGTCTCTTTTGCCTCACTCTATCTGGAACATTTCGAGTCTTCATTGTTTTTCATGACCTTAGCATACTTGAAGAGCAAAGGCAAGAGATCCTGTAGAATGTCCCTTGAATTGGGATGATGTTGCTTCCTTATGATTAGATCTAGGTAATGCACTTTGGCACGAGCACTACAGAGGTGATGCCGTGGCCTCTGTGCATCAGATCAAAACACCTGCTGGTAATTAGTGGCATTACTGCCCATGGGAACTTCAGACTTTTGGTTAAAATGTCTGCCAGTTTTCTCCATTGAGAATTTACTATTTTACCCTTTGTAATTAATCAGCATCTTGTGGGAAGATACTTTGAGACTGTGTAAATGTTCTGCAATCCTAACAGCTTTAGCATTCATGTATGGAGAATCTCTATCTATATCCAGCCTGGCTTTGTCTGAGGACCTGTATCTGGGAACCTCTGCATTCACTGTATGCTGAGCTCCATGAGAGCAGAGTTTGGCCCTCTTGTCCTTTCATTCCCAGCATTTATCCTAGCATCTGGTTCACAACACATGCTCAATCAGAAAGGAAAGAGAGACTCAGAATCAATCATGTATTCTCTCCGGGGTTTTGGCATCAGTAAAATAAGGGATATAATTAGTTACAACTATTATATTTTGATTTTATGTTTCTTTGTACTCTGGTGAGATGGTAATTCCATCATTCAATGTTTGCTTCAACATAATACAGGGGTGTGTGTTTCATGGAAAAAAAGTAAAAGAAATTAAAACATTCTGCAGCTGAATATATGCCATAGGTAAAATGGGTTGGCATTCGTTTATTGGTTCTTATTCCTTTTTCATTCATTCACTGAAAGTTAATTGCACATCTTCTATGCCAGTCACTGCTATAGGTGTAGGGAATACAAAGGTAAACAAAGTGGACATTGTCTCTGCCCCATGAACCTTAGAGCCAAGTGATGCTACAAACCACCATTTTTCTCTGCTCTGGTCCACCAATTAGTGATGAACAAGGGCGGATCTCCTGAGAGAGAGCTCCCTGCCCCTGATTTACACGTTAATCCTGCTGCAGACAAGGCTTAGGCACCTCTCAAGAGAGTTGGTAGGCTTGTAAAATGTATCAAAGGAGCTCACACTTACAAAGAAGTCTGTATAATTCAGAGTTTCTTGTGAACTTTGTCTTTGCAATATGAACTTCTTATGTATTTGTGCTTCGAAAACTTGCTTTGCATTGTTTTTAAAGAAATTAATCTGATCAGATCCAGTTTGTTTCATAAGCCAGCCTGTAGCATGAGAGCCAAGATCAACTTTTGATGCTTTTTGCCTCATAAGGAAAGTAAAGCTATTTATTTACAGATGGGCTTTCCAGAATAACGTTAGTGAAGTCATAGACAATGAGTTGATTACCACATTGATGGTGTGTACATTATAATTTAAATGAGTCAGCTACTCTCCTGCAATAAACATCTTGTAACCAATCCAATTTCCTAAAAGAAAAAAAATTGTGATGAAATACAGCTATCCATATTAACCATGCCAGCAAGGATAACCTAGAGATTAAGGGTTATATTCCAAAAGAGATAACCATAAGACTTTGTGAATTAATAGTCAATATTTCACAGGACAATCTTCCGCAATCAAACTAGCCTGTGCTCCACTTCAAGATGACGAGATACAGAATAAGAACTTGTCAACAAAAACCAAAACATAGTGTCTTAATGATGTTTTACATAAATGTCGTCCATCTTCCATCATAATTTTGTAATAAGATGTAATAGCAAACTGAGTGTTTTATAGTCTCAAATTGCTTGGGTCAATAGCTTTTTCATTCTCTCAACGTCTATTTGAAACTTGTAGCCTCTGCTTTCAACTATATTCTTTTTTTTAAAAGTATATTTTTTTGTTGTGAAATATAACATATATACAAAGAAAAGAAAGAAAAAGCAATAATTTTCAAAGTACACTTCAGCAAGTAGTTACAGAGCAGATTTCAGAGTTTGCCATGGGTTACCATTTCACTATTTCTGATTTTTCCTTCTAGCTGCTTAAAAACACTGTAGGCTAGAAGAAATATCAATATAGTGATTCAGCAGGCATGCTCATTTGTTAAAATCTATTTTCTCTGTTATAGCTCCTCCTCCTTCTTCTTCTTCTTCTTTTTTTTTACAATCACACAGTCACACTGTAAAAGTTATATCTTTCTGTAATCATCTTCAAGAATCAAGGCTACTGGAACACAGCTCACCAGTTTCAGGTACTTCCCTCCAGACACTCCAATAAACTGTAAACTAAAAAGAGATTTCTGTATAATGCATAAAAATAACCTCCAAGAGAACCTCTTGACACTGTTTGAAATTTCTCAGCCACTGAAACTTTATTTTGTCTCATTTCCCTATGTCCTCTCTTAGTCAAGAAGGCTTTCTCAATCCCTTGATGTTAGGTCCAGGCTTATCCAAGGGGTTCTATCCCATGTTGCCAGGGAGATCTACACCCCTGGGAGTCATGTCCCATGTAGGGGTGGGGAAGGGCAGTGAGTTCACTTGCTGAATTGACTTAGAGAGAGAGGCCACATCTGAGCAACAAAAGAGGTTCTCTGGAGGTGATTCTTAGTAGGCTTCGCCTATCCTTTGCAGGAATAAGATTCATAGGGGTGAACCCCAAGATCAAGGGCTTGACCAATTGATTTGGTTGTCTCCACTGCTTGTGAGAATATAGGAAATTCTCCAAATGGGGAAGTTCAATATTTCCTCTTCTCTCCCCAGTCTTCAAGGGGATTGTGCCAGTTTGGAAGGATGTATGTCCTCTAGAAAAGCCATGTGTTAATCCTAATCAATTTTGTGGGAGCAACTGTTTCTTTAAATCCCTATAATTCAGTACTATAAATTGGAAACTTGATTAGGTTATCTGCATGGAGCTGTGACTCACCCAGTTGTGGGTATCAACTTCAGAATAGAGGGAGATATAACTCTACCCATTCCAGCTGGGTTTTGATTACTTTACTGGAATCCTTTAAAAGAGGAAGCATTTTGGAGAAAGCTGGATTATGACAGCAGCAGAGACATGAGAACTACAGAGTCCACCAGCCAGTGACCTTTGGAGATGAAGAATGCCCCTGGGGGAGCTTCATGAAACAAGAAGCCTGGAGAGGAAGCTAGAAGACATAACCATGTTCGCCATGTGACTTTCCAGCTGAGAGAGAAACCCTGAACTTCCTTGGCCTTTCTTGAGTGAAGGTAACCTCTTGTTGGTGTCTTAATTTGGACACTTTTATAGACTTGCTTTAATTGGGACATTTTCTCTGCTTTAGAATTGTAAACTAGCAACTTAGTAAATTCCCCATTTTTAAAAGCCATTCCATTTCTGGTATATTGCATTCTGGCAGCTAGCAAACTAAAACAGGGACTTTGCAAATACTTTTTTATTCACTGCCAAATTACTCTGGGTTATATTGGGGCATCACACTAATCTGGACATATCAACAAAATCTCACACCATGTTCAAGATTCCATGTACTTATGTTGTTCAACTAAACTGACCATACAAGTTAAATTAGGGAATGCACTACCCAAAATATTAATTTTGAACCAAACAAATATCTCTCCCTTTGATCTCACATGGAAGTTGAAGTTTTAAAATAGAGACGATATCCTTTACCCTGTGTTCTTCTCTACCTTAGTCCTATCCAGATCAGCTTCCTTCATATCTCCACTCCAAGTATGATCTCTTTTTCAACTTTTTAAACAGTTCCTACATGGGGTACTGCTGACTTTCATAGCTTCAAAGTTCTAGTTCTGAGTCTCAGGTGTCACATAAATACCTGACATTTCTGTGAACAACCAAGTTATATACAAACAGCTCAGTATTTCAGAATTTAGAAACAACAGCTACAACTCCTGAATATATGTGACTATTGTAAGAGCTTACAATCTAGGACCCTTTACAATAGGCCTCAAGCTGATAACCTGAGATAACCCGAGCTGATAATCATCCTATTGACTTCAGTTCACTGAGTTCAGTTCACTAACTATAATATTATAGTTAGTCCATATCATTGAGGCATGATAATATTTGTCTTCTTGTTCCTGACATTTCATTCAACATACAGTCCTTAAGGCTCATACACATAGTTGCATGTCTCACAACTTCATTCCTTCTTGCAGCTGCTCAATAGTCCATTTTATGTATACACCATAGTTCTCCCTTCCATTTCTCAGTTGTTGTACCCTTAGGCCACCTCCATCCATTGTGAATCATGAACACTGCCGTCATAATCACCATTGTGCAAATGTACATTCTGGTCCCAACACTCAGCTCTTCCAGGTGTATACCGAGCAGCATGGTTTCAGGATCATATGGCAACCCATCCCTAGTCTCCTGTGGAACCACCACTCTGCCCTCCAAGGAGCTACACCTCTCATTTCCCTGTGGACAGTGAATAGATACATCTATTTCTCTGCATTTTTCTCTAGCACTTGTTTCTCTCTGTTCTTCTTCTTTTTATTTTAACTTTAAATGTTTATTTGAACTTCTGTAGATTCCATTCGTCAATTCACAAAAGGGCCAGTTCATTCGTCAACTAGGTCAGTTTGTAAAAAGTTTCTAAAACTTTAGTGCCTGCACAGATGTAGATCATACATTGGTGGAAGACTGATGCTTAAGTTGATGTTTTTATGTTAAAATTAAAAATACAATAGAATATTGCAAAAATTTAAAATGTTTTAAATCATACAGGTATATAGCCTGATTATAATTGTCTGAATTTCCTTAAAGTCTTTTATATCTAATAAAACAATGTTCATAGTAGAACTTGATGGCAAACTAATGTATTATAAATCCAGAAATCTAGAGAGGGGCTACTTATTTCAACATTTTAAGGCAAAAATCCTGTATTTCAAATCTAAAGCATCATTCTGAATTAGTGAATTAATAAGGTATTTATATCCAACATTCAAAAGACCCAACTCTCTAACCCCTGAATTTTACCAGTATTGTTTTTGTTTTTTTTGCAATTGAAGTGTAGTCATTCAAATATCTTATGGTATTTAAAATTTTTTTTGTATTACTTAAAAGCTCTAATATATCCTGAACACCTTCAAGGAAAAGTACTATATTAATGCAAGAAATAATAAAGTTACAATAAACAGAAAGCTGTAAAGTTTCCAAATCCAGATTGTTGCAAGATCCTATTGAACTTATGATAAATCTCTTAGGGAAATAAATATGCTATCCTTCCTATTGACAGGCAGTTGTAAGTTTTAGTCTCCTATATTCCTTGGTAAATATAAAGTCATGATTTTCTACATAGAAAAATAAACATCCCAGGCCTTCCTACATTCTCTTCCAAAAACTTACCACTGCCTGTATTTTTTCATTCCCACTTACATGTGGAAAGATCCCTTACTTTATTAACTGGCCAGAAACTAAGATTTCATAAAACAAATTTTCAAGTTTTGGCTTCTCCAATATCAAAAACAATCTACAAATACATTTAACAAAAAGCAATGATTCAGAAAATAATGCTTTTACATAAAAAAATAATAATAATGTAAAACTTGGAAGTAGCCTCCTAGTGTGGCTTTTCACATTGGGGAATTTTCTCATGAGTTCATTGCATAAATGCAGAAAAGCAATGTGACTCGGGCATAGAAAAGTTTCTAAGCCACTCATATTAAGCAACTATTTGCCCATGAGTTCCCTGAAAATATCTTGACCAGAAACAGTGAGAATCCAAATTGCTGTGGTTAAATGAGGGTCCTCATTTGCTAGTGCTGGAAAATACTCCTTAGCATTATATTTGTGATAATTCAGTCTTCCTCAAGGCAGCATGTCAAGATGTCAGAAATTGTGATTTATTACTTCTCTGGAATATCAAAAAGCTGCTGACCTTGCTTGCGAGGAGTGTGCTGGCTGAATCTCTTTCCTTTCTGAGTCACCCAGAGTCTCTCTGTTCATTTTTAAACAGTTTTATTTATACACTGTTCAATCCAACCTAAGTATATAGACATGCCCTCATCACTATAATCCATGTAAAGACATTTCCTTTACTCCCACAAAGAATCCATACCCTTCCCCCATACCCCCTGCCTGTTGACATTTAGTTTGGGCATAATGGCTTTGTTTCATTTAGTCAAGCATATTATGTTACTGTTGATTATAGACCCTAGCTTGCACTGATTGTACTTTCTCCCATTTACTGTCCATTTTCAACACCCTGCAATGTTGACATTAATTTGTTTCCCCCTGTGCAAAAAAACAGGTTTTTTCATTTGCACATTTACTCACAATCATTGTCCACTCTAGGCATTCCTAAATTATATCATCTGAGACTTTATCCTCTATCTTTCCTTCTAGTTTCATACGTGCCCCCAGCCCTTCTCCCTCAATCATGCTTACATTCAGTGAGTATTCAGTGTACTTATATTATTGTGCTACAATCAGAGAGTATCATGTTATCCCTCTCTGAATGTTTACAATCACTCCTCTTGCACAATATGTATTCCTTCAGCACCAAATGCCCAATCTCTACCCCATTTCTATCTCCTGATAACCTGTGTTCTTTTTTTTTTTTGACTGATAACCTATGTTCTTAACTTCAACTCTCAAAGTTCACTCATTAATACTAGTTCATATTAGTGAGATCATACAGTATTTGTCCTTTTCTTCCTGGCTAATTTCACTCCCGATAATGGTCTCAAGTTTCATCTACCTTGTTATATGCTTCATGACTTTATTCTGTCTTACATCTATGTAATATTACACTGTATGTATATACCACAGCCTGTTTACCACTCATCCATTGATGAACATTTGGGCTGTTTCCATCTCTTGGCAATTGTAAATAATGCTGCTATAAACATCGGTGTGCAAATGTCCATTTGTGTCCTTGCCCTCAGGTTCTCTGAATATATACCTAGTAATGGGATTGCTGGATTACATGGAAATTCTATACTTAGCTTCTTGAGGAATGACCATACTGAATTCCAGAGTGGTTGTACCATTTTACATTCTACCAACAATGGATAAGTGTGCCTCTTTCTCCATATCCTCTCTAGCACTTGTCATTTTCTGTGTGTTTTGTTTGTTTGTTTGTTTTATTTTTTTATAATCACCATTCTAGTGGGTGGTCAGATGATAACTCATTGTGGTTTTGATCGCATTTCCCTAATAACCAGTGAAGTTGAGCATCTTTTCATTTGCCTTTTAGCTATTTGAATTTCCTTTTCTGTGAAGTGTCTGTTCATGTTTTTTGCCCATTTTTAAAGTTGGGTTTTTTATCTCTTTGTTGTTGAGTTGAAAAATCTCTTTATATATTCTGGATACTAAACCCTTATCTGATATGTGGCTTACAATTATTCTCTCCCATTGTGCAGGCTAACTTTTTACTTTCTTGACAAAGTTCTTTGATGCACAAAAGTGTTTAATTTCGAGGAGCTCCCATTCATCTATTTCTTTTTTTTCAATACTAGTGTTTGGGGTATAAAGTTTAGGAAACGGTTTCCTACTAAAAGTTTTATAAGTTATTTCCCTACGTTTCCTTCTAAAAGTTTTATAATCTTAGCTCTAATGTTTAGGTCTTAGATCCATTTTGAGTTAATTTTTGTATAGGGTATGAGGTATGGATCCTCTTTCATTCTTTTGCATAGGGATATCCAGTTCTTCAAGCACCATTTATTGAAGAGGCTGTTCTGTCCCAGTTGGGCTGGCTTGACCACCTTATCAGAGATTGATTATCCATAGATCAGAGGTTCTATTTCTAAACACTTAATTTGATTCCATTGGTCAGTATATCTATCTTTATGCTGGTACCATGCTGTTTTGACCACTGTAGCTTCATATCATGCTTTAAAGTCCAGATAGCATGAGACCTCCCACTTCATTTTTCCTCCTCAAGATATTTTTAGCTATTCAGGGCACCCTGACCTTCCAGATAAATTTGATTATTGTTTTTTCTATTTTTGCAAAGTAAGTGGTAGGAATTTTAATTGGTATTGCATTGAATCTATAAATCAATTGGGTAGAATCAACATCTTAACTATATTTAGTTTTCCAATCCATGAACTTGGCATGCCCTTCTGTTTATTTAGGTCTTTCATTATTTCTTTTAGCAGTTTCTTGTAGTTTTCAGTATATAGGTCTTTGTATCCTTAGTTAAATTTATTCCTAAATATTTTATTCTTTTTGTTGCTATTGTAAATGGAATTTTTTTCTTGATTTCCTCCTCAGATTGCTCATCACTAATGAATAGAAATACTACTGGTTTTTTAGTGTTGATCTTGTACCCTGCCACTTTGCTGTACTCATTTATTAGCTCTAGTTGCTTTGCTGTAGATGTTTCAGGATTTTCAACATATAGTATTATATCATCTGCAAGCAGTGAGAGTTTTACTTCTTTCTTTCTAATCTGGATGCCTATTTTTTCTTTTTGTTAGTCTAATTTCTCTGGCTAGAACTTCAGCACAGTGTTGAATAACTGTTCACAGTGGGCATCCTTCTCTTGTTCCTAATCTTAGAGGGAAAGCTTTCAGTCATTCCCCATTGAGGACGATATTAGCTGTGGGTTTTTCCATATATTCCCTTTATTATATTGAGGAGGTTCCCTTCTATTCCTATCTTTTGAAGTGTTTTCAACAAGAGAGGATGTTGAATTTTGTCAAATGCCTTTTGTACATCAATTGAAATGATCTTTTTTTTTTTTTTGCTTTGATTTGTTGATATGGTAATTTACATTAATTGGTTTTCTTAAGTTGAGCCAGGCTTGCATACCTGGAATAAATCCCACTTAGTTATGGTGTATAATTCTTTCAATGTACTGCTGGATTTGATTTGAAACTATTTTATTGAATATTTTTGCATGTGTGCTCATTAAAGAGCTTGACCTGTAATTTTCTTTTTTTTGTAATATCTTTGTCTGGCTTTGGTATTATGGTGATGTTGGCTTTATAGGATGAGTTAAGTTCAACTACATTCTTAACCAAAGCTGACTATAAGAAAGTAGGGCTTTTAAATTTCCTGTTTCTATACATCTTGGGTATTGAGGCACTTTCTACATCTTAAGCCCCATATACTCTCTTGTTTACTGGTTCCTATCTAATCACTACTCTGTATAATTCATTATAAGGGGAAAGTCACTCAACATGAGCCACTTCTTTCTAGTTTATTTGTTTTTTTATATTCCCTAATGTTTCTTAATTTTCCTTTGATTTCTCTGATTAAATCCAACTCATTCATCAAGAACATTTCTACTCCTACCTTCTCTTTGAAGACTTATTTAGCCATTCCAGGCAGAGCTAATTTTCTAATCATCATGTTCCCCCACTCACAACATTGTGATTTTACATTTCTGTCTCTCCAACTGGAATATTTGTTCCATGATAACAAATATCCTATTTTATTCAATTTTCTGTCCATAGTCCACAGCACAATTCATAGCATATAGGAAGTGCTCAGTAAATGTTAATTGAATATATGAAATAATGAATGCAGAAAGGGGATTCCAGAAGAAACTGTTTGTATGAATCAGTGACAATGGATTTAACACCTGGTTGGGAAAATACATTTGCTTGAGTGGCATAGTTTGGCAGTGCTGCTATTACAAATACTACACAATGGTTGAAACAAGCAACATGAATTTATTATATGACTCACAGTTTTGAGGGCTAGAGGTCCAAAATGAAGACGTTGTTAAGGCCATACTTTCTTCCTTGTGGTCAACAGCATTCTGGTGATGTCAGTCCTCTTTGTCTCCTCCTCTGGTTTTCTTTGACTGCATCAGAATCTCAGATGGATTAAGACCCACCCTGATTTAATTTGGCACAATCTAACTAAGAATAATATTTTCAAAGGTTCTACTTACAATTGAGTTCATGCCCATGGGAATGCAGATTAAGATTTGAACAGATCTTTTGTAGGGATGAACACTGGGGGGAAGTGTGATTCAATCCCCAATACATGGGTGAGAGAGGATGACTTAGTTCCCAAGCCTATTATTTTCTCCTCTCAGGTGTTCTTTGTACTTGAAGGTTTGGAGCTTTCGTCCTGTCACTAGCAGGGTTTCAGATGGGATTTTTGCCAGATTTAACTAAACATTACATTGATGTGTTATAACTGATTTTCTAATACCATGATGTAGGTTTACTCAAATTTGTAGGGAATTTCTGAAAGTGAGAGTGATTGTAGGAAATAGTGAAGAACCTAGGTAGGAATGATCTGCATTGACTCATCAAGGAGAAGGTGGCTCCAGAAAAATCCTTTCATGGATGACATAACCCAAAGGCACAGATGAGGCAATCCCATCCACCCTGCAGTCAGATGTCAATGTTTTGAGTAGATCTGTAAGAGTGTTTGAAAATGCAAGCATTTTCCAAACACATCCTTTCCATCTTCTCATTTGTGTAGGAATGTTGTCCTGAGAACACACAAGAATAAAAGGCCGGAGGAGGGCATCTGAGTGGCGATGGTGATGCTATGACTCTAGCCAAACACATTCTATTTCTGGGCCTCAGGTCATGGGCCAGCAAGCAGCCTGAAAGGCAGGCAAGAAAACAATGTTTGGTGAGCACTGAGCAATTTCATAAGTTCATCTACCAGGAACACAAACTTTGGGCAGCTTCTAATATCAGAGTTGTCTCAGGGCAGAGGCGGAGGGGGTGGGGAAGCAAACACTTTCAGAGGACCAAAGGAAATGTCCTTATTGGTTATAAGGTTTGGATGGGACTGTTCAACTTTAACTAGGTTCTGTGAAGAAATAATTTGAAGACCTGACTCTAGCACCGTACAAATGCTTTAAGCATATTTTCTCATTTCATTTGTTTTTCGCAAAGCTATGTGTTTATTTAACTGTAAAGAATTCAAGAATTCCCATATGTGCAACTTTATAAAATTACAGAATGCATATAGTTGTTTAAGGTCATATATAATTTGTGAACATTTCTTTAATTAAACAAATATATTTTTTATTGTGAAAATAACATATACAAAAAGCAGTAAATTTCAAAGCACACTGCAACATTTAATTACAGAACAGATTTCAGTTTGGTATGGGTTACACTTGCACAATTTTAGGTTTTTCCTTCTAGTTGCTCCAAAACGATGAGGACAGAAGGAATATCAATATAATGATTCAATAGTCATACTCATTTGTTAAATCCTATCTTCTCTGTTATAACTCCACCTTCTCCTTTGATCTTTTCCCCAATCTTTAGGGGTATTTGGGCTATGCCCATTCTCACTTTTCCTGTTTCAAAGGGCTGTTGAAAGTGTGGGAAGGGGGATGGAACTAGTTGATGTTCTGGAGAGGCTAGCCCCTCTGGGTTTCAGAACTTATCTGGCCTTTGAGCTCATGTGGAGGTTGTAGGTTTCTGGAAAGTAATCATAGTGCACAGAACCTTTGCAGAATCTCAGATAAAGCCCTAGGTGCTCTTTAGGGTTGGCAGGAATGTTTTGATTGTGGTTTGGCAAGCTATGATAAATAGCAATATCTAGCCTAAGCTTACATAAGAGCAGCCTCCAGAGTAGCCTCTCGACTCTATCTGAACTCTCAGCTTCTGATACCTTTTTTGTTACAATTCTTTCCCCCCTTTTGGTCAGGAAGGCATTGGCAAGTCCATGGTGCCAAGGCCAGGCTCATCCCTGGGAGTCATATCCCACATGGCCAGGGAGACTTTCCACCCCTGGATGTCATGCCACATATAGTGGGGAGGGCAATGAGAGTTGGGCTTAGAAGGAGAGAGGCTACATCTGAGTAACAGAAGAGATCCTCTGGAAGTAATTCTTAGGCATAACTAAAGGTAGGCTTAGCTTATCTGCTACATAAGTAAGCTTCACAAGAGCAAGACTCAAGATCAAGGGCTTGGCCTATTGACTTGGGAATCCCTAATATTTGAGGCAGTATCAGAGGTTTCCCTGGTGGTAAAGTTTAATGGTTCCATATTTTTTCTCCCTTTCCTCAAGGGAGTTTGCCAATACTTTAAAATTATCTGCTAAACATACTCTGGGATGTATCCAGGCATTACATTAAGCTACACAAAATTAAAAGCTGTCATTCACATTCTGGGCTCCATGTGTTTGGGCTGTTTAAATGATCTATCCAGACAGGTTGAGTTAGATTATGTGCTACAGAAAATTGAAGTTTTGGACAGAATAAACCTCTCTTCCTTTGGTCTCATAGAGTAGGTGAAGTTCTAAAATACAGACATTGTCCTCCTTACCCCTGTATTCTGATTAACATTAGTCCTAACCCAATTGGTTTCGTTCTTATCTCTAATTGAAGCCTGATCTCTTTTTCAGTTTCTTTAACAGCTGTTACATGTGGCAATGCTGACTTTCAGACCTGCAGATCTCCCACTCTGAGTTTTAGGTGTCACACAGGTACCCAAAGTTCCAGAGAAATGCCAGGTTATACATATATAGTACAGTCTTTCAAACTCTATAAATTACAATTACAACTCTAGACTAAATGTGACTGCTATAAGATTTTATAGTCTAGGCCCTAATTTTCTCATAAGTATTTCTAAATGAGATCATACAATATTTGTGCTCTTGTTTCTGGCTTATTTGGCATCACATAATGTTCCCCCAGGTTCATTCACATTGCTGCATGCTTCACAGTTTTGTTCCTTTCTGTAGCAGCAGCACAATATTCAATCATATGTATACACCACGGGTATGTATTTGCTATTCTACTCAGTCAGTGCATCCTTCAGCCACCTTTATCCATTGGGCAACATATATAATATCCAAAGTCAACAATCCATGTCTCACATTATCATCATCACTTAGTTGTACAATCAACACTCTCAATTTTAGACAATTTTCATTGCTTCCAAGAGAAAAAAACAACTGGTAATCATACCTTCACCAATTAGAAAGTCCAAACCTCCCCTTAACTCTTGTCTCCCCCTCCCAATTATTTACCCCTGGTATTGCTGTGGTACTGTTGATGTCTTCTTGTTAAATATGGACCATGGGCATACAATAGTAGTTTCCCCCCATACCTCTGTTAAATCCCAACTTCTCTGTTACGATTCCTCCGTCTCATTTGATCATTTTTCTCAATCTTCAGGGATATTTGGGCAATGACCATTCTAACTTCTTCATGTTGAAAAGGCATGTTGACATTATGGGGTAAGGGAATGCAACTGGTTGATGTTCAGGGAGCGACTGGTACCTCTAATTTTCAAGGCTTATCTGGCATAGGAATAATCTGGAGGTTTTAAGTTTCTGAAAAATAAACAATAGGTAGAACTTTTATAGAGTCTTAGATAGAACCCTGTGTTTTCTTTAGGGTTATCAGGAATATTGTGGTTGGCTCTTGCTCTACCACAGAAATTTGTAATATCTGGCTGAAGCTTACATAAGAGGAACCTTGAGAATGCTCTCTCAACACTATTCAAAATCTCTTAGCCATTGAAACCCTATTTTATTACATTTTTTTTCCCACTTTTGGTCAACCAGACATTCTTTATTCCACAATGCCAAGGCCAGGCTCATTCCTGGGAGTCATGTCCCATGTTGCCAGGGAGACTTACATCCCTGAAGGTCATGTCCCACATAGCAGGGAGGGTAGCAAGTTTATTTGCAGAGTTTGACTTAGAGAGAGGCCACATCTGAACAACAAAAGAGGTTCCCCAAAGGTGACTCTTAGACATGTTTATAAGTAGGTTTAGCTTACTGTTACAGAAATAAGTTTCATAAGGGCCAGCCTCAAGATTGAGGGCTTGGCTTATTAAATTGGGAGTCCCTAGTGTTTGAGAGAATATCAGGAATTTCCCAGGTGGGGATGTTTAATAATTTCTTTTTTTTCCTCCAGTACCTCAAGGAAGTTTACAAATATTTTTTTCTCTAAATCCATTTTTAACATTTTTTATTATAAAATAAAACATATATACAAAGCAAAGAAAGAAAAAACAATGATTTTCAAACACACTTCAGTAAGTAGTTACAGAACAGATTCCAGAGTTTGTCTTTGGGTACTATTCCAACATCTCAGATTTTTCTTTCTAGCTGCTCCAAAACTCTGGAGACTAGAAGGAATATTAATATAGTGATTCAGCAGTCATACTCATTTGTTAAATCCTATTTTTTCTGTTATACCTCGTCTTTCTTCTCTGATCCCTTTCACAGTCTATGGAGATATTTAGGCAATGCCCGATCTTACTTTTTCTTGTTGAGAATGGGCGTCAACACTAGAGGATAGGGGAATGTAATCAATTGATAATCTTGGAGAGGTTGGTCCCTTTGGGTTTTCAAGATTAGCTGGCCTAGGAACCTTCTGGGAATTACAGGTTCCAGGAAAGAAAACTTAGGACATGAAACCTTTATAAAGTTTCAGTTTGAGCCCTAGATGTTCTTAAGAGTCAACAGGAGTGATATTGGTTGGGGTTTGGCAAACCATGGCAATTAGCATTATCTAATTGAAGCTTCTATAAGAGTAGCCTCCAGAATCATCTCTTGACTCTATTTGATCACACTTGGCCACTGAAGACTGATTTTGTACAGTTCTTTTCATCCAGAAAGTGTTGTCAATCCCACAGGGCCAGAGCTAGACTCATCCCCAGAAGTCACACCCTATGTTATCAGGAAGATTTGCACCCCTGAAAGTCATGTCCCACATAGGCAGGAGGGTAATAATTTTGCTTGCAGATTTGGGCTTAGAGAGAGGCCCCCTCTGAGTAGTAAGAAAAGAGGTTTCCTAGAAGCAACTCTTGGGCCTTGTTATGCATGGTTTTAGCTTTTCCCCTACAGAAATAAGTATATAAGGGCAAACCTCAAAATCAAGGGCTTGGTCTATTTTCTTGGGAGTCCCCAGTGGTTGAGAGGACACCAGGGGTTTCCCAGATGAGAAAGTTTAATAGTTCCATGTATATATAATTTCCCTTTGGACCCTCAAGGAACTGTAGCAATACTTTTGAATTGTCAGCCTGCCTTATTCTCATTCTGGACTTCAGGAGTTTGGGTTGTTTAAATGAACTATCCAGACAGGTTGATTTAAATTCTGTGTTACCTAATAAAGCTCCCTGCCTTTGGTCTCATGTAGTAGGTGAAGGGCTAGGATACATACACTATCATCTTTTACCCTGTATTCTGATTTACCATAGACCTAGCTAGACTGGCTTTGTTTTTAACTCTAATTGAGGTCTGATTCCTTTTTCATCTACTTTATCTAATATATATAGCTGTGCTAACTTTCAGGGTTGTAGCACTCCATTTCTGGGTCTTAAGTGTCAAAGAGTTATTCAAAGTTCCAGGGAAACACCAGCTGAATACACATAAAGCTCAGTGTCTCAGAATTTAGTAATAGAGTTACAACTTCAGACTAACTGGGGCTGCTTTGAGGGTTATAATCTAGGCTACAATTTTTGTATAAATATTTTCTGAAAGAGACCTCAACATGGACGTTCTTTTATTTCTGGCTTATTTTGCACAATTCATTATCCCCAACATTTATTCTGTTCATTGTGTGCCTCTCAATATCCTTCCTTTTTGTAGCCATGTTCCATCATATAAATGTTTCAGCTCGTCATTCTGCTTCTCAGTCATTGTACCTTTTGGCTCTCTCCATCTACTGGGCATTATGGATAATGTCCAAAATAAACCATGTCTTAGAGTATCCTCACTTGGTTGTACAATTGGCAGCACTCTCAATTTCAGACAATTTTCACTGGTCTATAGCAACAAAGAACCTATAAACATAGTATCACCAACTGTCAAAGCAAAGCTACACCTTATTACTTATCCATCCCCCCAATTATTTGCCCCTGGTGTTGCTGTGTATTCTAGTTTGCTACTGCCAGAAATGCAATATACCAGAAGTGGAATGGCTTTTTAAAAGGGGGAATTTAATAAGTTGCATGTTTACAGTTCTAAAACTGTAAAAATGTCCACATTAAAGCAAGGCTATAGAAATGTCCAATCTAAGACATCCAGGGAAAGATAACTTGTTTCAAGAAGGCCGATGATATTCAGGGTTACTCTCTCAACTGGAACAGCACATGGCAAACATGGGAACGTGTTCTAGCTTTCTTTCCCAGGTTCTTGTTTCATGAAGCTCCACTGGGAATGTATTCCTTCTTCATCTCCAAAGATCTCTGGCTGAGTGGGCTTTCATGGCTCTCTCATGGCTCTGTTGCTGTCTCCAAAGTGCTTCTTCTTTTAAAGGATTCCAGTAAACTAATCAAGACCCACCTGAAATGGGCGGAGTCACAACTCCATGGAAGCCAACCACATTGGGTGGGTCACATCTCTGTGGAGATAATCTAATTAAAAGATTCCAACCTACACTGTTGACTAGGGACTAAAGACATTGCTTCCACAAGACTGGATTGGGATTAAGCCGCAGCTTTTCAAAGGTGCGTAATCCTTTCAAATCAGCAAACTGTGGTACTGTTGATAACTTCTTGTTAACTATTGACCATACATAGCATGCATTTTTACTTTTTCCTCATGCCCCTCTACTGTTGACTCTTTGTCCACTATTGAACCTCTAAAATAGTTAATGCAAGAACTTATTTATAATTGTAGATTTAATCAGTGGAATACATGACACTATACATCCCCTTTCAATCATATGCACTTCTAATATGATAATGTTGCTTATGAACTTGCTAATTAGTTGCCGTAACTTCTATCCATTCCCTTGCATTTAGATTCAACCTCACTGGGTAGCCTTTCCCCCATCTCTAACTTTTGTGTACCCCTAGGTCAACTATATTCTACAGTATAACCTCTGAGATTATCTTTACTAGTCATAATAGTGAAATCATATAGTATCTGTCCTTTTGTGTCTGACTTATTTCACTCAGCGTTATGTCCTCAAGGTTCATCCCCATTGTGATATGCTTCTGGGCCGCATTTTGTCTTACTGCTGCATCACATTCCATTGCATGTGTATGCCACATTTTGTTTATCAACTCGTACGTTGTGGGCACATGGCTTGTTTCTGTCTTTTGGTGATTGTAAATAGAGGTTGCTATGAACATCCCTGTGCAAATGTCTGTTCATGTTACTGCTTTCAGCTCTTCTGGGTAGATATTGAATATTGTTATTGCTGGGTCATAGGGCAACTCAATAGTTAGCATTTTGAGGAATTGCCAAACTGTCTTCCACAGTGGCTTCACCATTCAACATTGCCATCAACAGTGAATATGTGTTCCAATTTCTCCACATCCTCTCCAACATTTTTATTTTCTGAGCATCTGTTCATGTAATTTTCAGCCATCTATATTTGCTTTTCAAAAAAGTGTCAATTCACATCCTTTGCCCATTTTATAATTGGGTGGTTTGTTCTTTTGTTGTTGAGCTTTATGATTTCTTTATGTATACAGGATATCAAGTCTTTACTTGATATGTGGTTTTCAAATATTTTCTCCCATTGAATTCACTGCCTTCCCCCCCCCATTTTTTTTTGACAAAGTCCTTTGAGAAACAGAAACTCTTAATCTTAAGGCATTCCCATTTGTCTGTTTTTTCTTTTGCTGCTAGTGCTTTAGATGTAAAATTTAAGAAGATACCTTCTATTACTAGATCTTGAAGATGTTTCCTTGCATTTTCCTCCTGAAGTTTTATGGTACTGGCTTTTACATTTAGGTCTTTAATCCATTTTGAATTAATTTTTGTAAAGTGTGTAAGGTAGGGGTCCTTTTTCATTCTTTTGGCTCTTGATATCCAATTCTCTTATGCCCATTTACTGAAAAGAACATTCTGTCCCAGTTCAGTGGATTTGGGGACCTTATCAAAAATCAATTTTCCATATATTTGGTGGTCTCTTTCCACACTCTCAATTTTATTCCATTGATCAGTACTTCTGTCTTTGTACCAGTACCATACTGTTTTGAGCATTGTAGCTTTATAGTAAGCTTTAAAATCAGGAAGTGATAGTCTTCACGTTTCATTCTTCTTTTTTAGGGTATCTTTAGCTAATTGGAGTCTCTTCCCCTTTCAAACAAATTTGCTAACTAGATTTTCCAAGTTTTCAAAGTAGATTTTGGGATGTTGATTGGTATTTGGGCAGAATTGACATGTTAATGACATTCAGCCTTCCTGTTCATGAGCATGGAAAGTCTTTCCATCTATTAGGGTCATTTTTAATTTCTTTTAGCAATGTTTTACAGTTTTCTGTGTACAGATCCTTGACATTTCTGGTTATGCTAATTCCTGGTTGCTATTTTGAAATGGAACTTTTTCCTTAATTGTCTTCTCAAATAGGTCATTGTTTATGTATAGAAACATTACTGATTGTTGTGCATTAATCTTGTATCCTGCCACTTGGCTGAATTTGTCTATTAGCTCAAGTATGAAAAACTCATAGTCAGAATCATACTCAACAGTGAGAGACTGAAAGCCTTTCCCTTAAAATCAGGAATGAGACAAGGATGCCCACTGTCAGCACTATTATTCAACATTGTGCTATAAGTGCTAGCTAGAGTAATTAGTCAGGAAAAAGAAATAAAATGCATCCAAATCAGAAAGGAAGAAGTAAAACTCTCATTATTCTCAGATGACATGATTCTGTATTTGGAGAATCCTGAGAAATCTATGACAAAGCTAGTTGAGCTAATAAACAAATTCAGCAAAGTGACAGAATATAATATTAATGCACAAAAATCAGAAATGCTTCTATACACTAGTAATTGCATAACCAAAGAGGCAATTAAGAAAAAAAAGCTAAAAGAATCAAGTATGTAGGAATAAATTTAACCAGGGATGTAAAGGACCAGTAGACAGAAAACTACAAAACATTGCTAAAAGAAATAAAAAATGATCTAGATGGAAAGACACTCCGTGTTCATGGATAAGAAGGTTAAATTTCATTAAGATGTCAATTCTACCCAAATTGATATACAGAATCAATGCAATACCAATCAAAATCCCAACAACCTACTTTGAATACTTGGAAAAGCTAGTTAGAAAATTCTTAGAAGGGAAAAGGGCCTAAAATAGTTAAAAACATCCTAAAAAGGAAGAATAAAGTGGGAGGACTTACACTTCCTGACTTTAAAATTTATTATAAGGCTACAGTCATCACAACAGCATGATATTGGCACAAAGATTGACATATTGCTCAATGGAATTGAGCTGAGAGTTCAGAAATAGACCCCCAGATCTATGGTCAAATGATTTTTGACAAGGCCCCAAATCCACTGAAATTGGGACAGAATAGTCTCTTCAATAAATAAGGTTGGGAGAACTGAACATCCATATCCAAAGGAATGAAAGAGGACTGCTACTGGGCGGGCCACGGTGGCTCAGCAGGCAAGAATGCTTGCCTGCCATGCCAGAGGACCTGGGTTCGATTCCCGGTGCCTGCCCATGTAAAAAAAAAAAAAAAAAAAAGAGGACCGCTACCTCATACCCCATAAAAAATGAATTCAAAGTGGATTAAAAAGCTAAATATAAGACCAGTACCATAAAACTCCTAGAAGAAAATGTAGGGAAACATCTTCAAGACCTAGTAATAGAAGGTAGCTTCTTAGACCTCACATCAAAAGCACAAGCAAAGAAAGAAAGAAAATAGATAAATGGGAACTCCTCAAGACTGAACATTTCTGTGCTATACTAATGTCAGACAAAATAGACTTTAAGTGCAAAGATTTGAAAGAATAAATAGAAAAAATAGGAGCTCTTATGGAAATGAGAGATACTGCAGGCCAATCCAAGGCTATTGCAGGAGATACAACTCTAAGGGTTAAAACCTATGGAGAAAGAGTTTGCCAGAGTGCACTTTCCCTGTCATCCTAGAAGATGGCCTTCTTGGGCCACCTCTTTTTTTCAAGCTCACCTCTCCCTGACTGTGCATATTGAAAACTATGCAGAAAACACAGTCTTAAATACTCAGACTTGCTTGATTCCTCATCAAAAAGAGAAACAAGTCTCTTAATCTTGGTAAGAAGGTGATTTTATTGAAGAAGTATCACCAAGGAACTGGAAGAAAAACTTTCCAAGACCAGTTCAAGGTTGGAAGGGTGGCTTGGACTTTTAAAACCCCAAACAGACAGAGAAATAGCCAGGATCCAGAAGATAGTAAAAGAGGAAAAAAACCAGAAAGGAAAAACTGTTTGGCCAACATGCCCTGCTATCTTGCAGGCCTCTTTTATTGTTGATTATTTGGATTTTTTTTTTGCATGGACAGGCACTGGAAATCAAACCCAGGTCTTGGGCATGACAGGTGAGAACTCTGCCTGCTGAGCCACCATGGCCCACCCGATTATTTGGCTTTTGATCTTGTCCTTCAAAAGGGAGGAAGGTGCTGATATTAGTTCATTTGATGTTTCATTGAAAGCAGAGGTAGCAAGGGTTTCTGGGAACAGAGAGTAAGCTTTTGAGATTAGACCAACAACAGACTATTTCAACAAGGGCTTTTTATGCTTAAAATAACTTCAAGGCTATTTGAGTGAAGTGATATTTTTTAAAAAAAGACATTTTTCTAGCTACTGAAGACTACAGCATTTTAGCTAAAGGATTATATTGATTATTTTTTCTATCAATTGAGGTATCACCACTACCCCAGGGGTTGGGGTGGAGGTGAGAGTGGAGAATCTACTTGTGGGCACAACGGGTCTGGTAATTCACAGGCTCCCTCATGGAATGACCTTGGGCTGTGGAACTGAAAGTTTTGACTTCCCCAGCCCACATCCAGCCCAGGAGTTCCTGGTGGCATGGCTCACGCCCTCATCTCTGCCTGTCTGCCTATGCATGCCATGAGTTCTCTGGGCCTCTGTGGTGAAATGACAGAGGCAGAAGGACCCAGAGTGTCACTTTCGCCAGCCAAGTATCAGGTCAGTTCTTCTCTGCATTCCCCACCTCCTCCTGAGGGGAGGGGCCCCCAATCTCTGCCCAAACCTGGAGCCCACAGCAGCCTGCCATGGGGGGTGGGGGGTGGGGAAGCACTACGCATCATAGCAAGGTCTTTGTGTATAGGTAAACCAATAATGCTGGCTTCTGGATTCCCACATGGGACCTCCTGGCTGCAGAGCTGGGAGGGAAGCTCTTCCCAGCTGGCTACAGAGATGGGAGTGTGGAAGAGCACCATTCTTTCTGCACCTGCTCCAGCCTGGCAGTACAGCCTGCCCCAAGTACAGTCACAACTGACTAAACTCATCCTGTCCTCACAATCATAATTTTTCTGCTTTTACATCCAGATCCTCCCTATATAATGTAAGTCTCTCTCTGGTCACTTGTACCCTGGAACCACTGTCCTAGTTATTTTTTGTCCTTTCTCTAGTTGTTCCATCGTGTAGGGGTGAACTCAGCCAATCCTATTCTACCATCTTCATGGAAATCAATTCACTTCTTTAATCAAAGGTTTAAACACATTTAGAAGGCTAGTAAGCCTTGCTTTATTGCAGATTTGGTGGGATTCTAGTGCTAGTTTGCTGCAATCCTTGGAAGTGTCTCAACTTCAACCTCTGCCTCATGTCACATGATAATGTGTCCTCTCCTATTGTCTTGTTTAATTTTTTTTGTATATTAGACAAATAGAAAGGCTGTCATTAAATAGCAAAAATGTCCTTTTCAAGAAGACTTTTTTTAAATCTAAAGAAACCCAAAGAAAATAGGACATCGTAAAATAATAAGAAATTAATGAAATAAAAAACGAACATACAATAAAAGGATCAACAAAGCTAAAATTTGAGTCTTCAAAAAGACTAACAAATTGATAAGCTTCCTGTAAGATTGGTCAAGGAAATGAAAAAAAAAAAGAGACACAAGTAATGAATTTGGAAATGAAAAAGAAGAGATCACTACAGATTGTAGATATTAAAAAGATCATAATTTATTATGAACAGCTTTATGCCAATCAATTTGAAACTTTAGATGGAAATGGGTAAATTTCTAGAAAAATATATTTTACAAAAATAGATACAAGATTAGAAAATCTGAACAATCCTTTGAATAAAATCTATTTATACTTTTAAATAAATTGAGTCTACACTTTTAAAAACCTTTCCACAAAACTCCAGACCCTAATGGCTTCACCAGTGAATTCTTCCAACATCAATCTTACACAAATTCTCTCAGAAAATAGAGAAAGAGGGAACACTTCCTCATTTGTTTTATGAGGTCAGCATAAACTTGGTATTCAAACCAGACAAGGACATTACATGAAAATTGCAGGACAATCTTTCTCATTAATATAGATAATGTCATGGTTTGAAAGGATTTATGTACCCTAGAAAAGCCATGTTTTAACCCTAACCAATCTTATGGGAGCAACTGTTTCTCTTAATCCCCGTTCAATAATATAGGTTGGAAACTTGATTAGGTTATCTCCACAGATATGTGACTCACCCAAGTGTGCGTATGAACTTTTGAATAGAGGGAGATGTGACTCCACCCATTCCAGGTGGGTCTTGACTCATTTACTGAAATCCTTTGAAAGAGGAAGCATTTTGGATAAAGTTTGAGAATGAGGAGAGAGTCTCAGAACCAGGGCAGGGCCACGAGGTCTATAGTCCACATAGACAGAAATCTTTAGTGATGAAGAAGGAAAACGCCCCTGGGGAAGCGTCATGAAACAAGAAGCCAGGAGAGAAAGCTAGCCATGTGGCTTTTCAGTTGAGAGAGAAATCCTGAACTTCATCGGCCTTCTTGAACCAATGTATCTTTCCCTGGATGCCTTTGATCAAAGATTTCTGTAGATTTGCTTTAATTTGGACCTTCTCATGGCCTTAGAACTGTAAATATGCAACTTAATAAAATTCCGCTTTTTACATGCCATTCTTGTCTGGTATATCACATTCTGGCAGCTAGCAAACTAGAACGGATACCAAAATCCTAAACGAAATATTCACAAATCTAATTGCAGTAACATATTTAAAAAGCATGTTTAGTTTTTAAAAGCTCAACAACACAATTTTACGTGCCGTAAAGTTTGAACCACATTTGTGCATGGTATAAGGTGCCATCAAGAGAGGACAAAATAGTAAATTCCCAACTAAAATGTTAATTTGAAAACTAGATTTTTCATCATCATTTAGCATTATGTAACAAGAATCTGAACTTTAAAATTAGACTGATTTGGATAGAATCACAATTCTCTAACTTGCAGCTATGTAATTTTGGACAAATTACTAAACTTTTAGTGTCAGTTATTTTTTAACTTAAAAAAATTCTTTTATTGTATAATATAACATATATACAGAGCAAAGAAAGGAAAAAGCAATACTTTCCAAAGTACTCTTCAACATGTAGTTACAGGACAAATCCCAGAGTTTGTCATGGTCTACTATGCCATCATCTCAGATTTTTCCTTCTAGCTGCTCCAGAACATTGGAAACTAAAAGGAATTTATATATTTTTATCATCACTTTTTTGAGTGTGAAAAATAGCATATATACAAAAAAGCATTAAATTTCAAAGCACAGTACAACAATTAGTTGTAGAACAGATTTTGGAGTTTGGTATGGGTTACAATTCCACAATTTTAGGTTTTTACTTCTAGTTGCTCTAAGATACTGGAAACTAAAAGAAATATAAAATATATATAAAATATAGTGATTCAGCAATCATATTTATTTCTTAAACTGGACCTTCTCTTTATAACTCCACCATCACCTTTGATCTTTCTCCCACTCTTTAGGGGATTTGAACTATGGCCATTCTAACTTTTTCATGTTGGAAGGGGTTGTCAGTAATATGGGGTGGGGGGATGCAAATAATTGATGTACTGGAGAGGCTGGCCCCTCTAGGTTTCAGGACTTGTCTGGTTCAGGGACCCATCTGGAGGTTGTAGGTTTCTAGAAAGTTACCCTGGTGTATGGAACCTTTGTAAAATCTTTTATATTGCCATAGGTGTTGTCTCATTTAATTTTAAAAACAGCATCACAAAACAGGATTTTATAGGCCCTGTTACAACTGAGAACTCTGGCTCCTGATTGTCTTCTTCCTTAAAATAAAAGCAATAATTGCATCTACCTCACAGTGTGAGAGTCTTAAATGAGTTAGTATACATACAGGCCATAAAACACTAGCTCTTATTTGAATGTAGATGGAATGAGGTGTGAACTCCAAATTATCAGACTTGTTTGCCATGTGACTAGAATAAGATTTTCCATCCCAAAGAATTTTCCCATCTTAGAACATGACTGGGTTTACCTCTCAGCCCAGCAGGTAAAGTTCTGGAAGAAGCAGAAGGTTAAGATTAACCTTTCATGATGGCTACAGGAGGCAGAAAGAGGCTCCATAGAAAGGCTGCACATAGTAATTCCATGTGTCATTTTATGTCCCCACAGCCTCTTAGTGGCTGAGATGGAGTGGAGTCCAAAGAGAAAAACATTCTGACTGCAATTTTCAGTACCCCACAGGGGTTCTCTTCTGGGGAAAGCATGTTTGGAAAAGACAGGTGTGGGTCAAGGGCAAGGGGGTGAATTGCACTTGCTATTCCCAGGCCCAATCTTACTGTCCTAGGTGAATGTGTCAGATTGAAGCCTTGTCCCTTGTTCTATTTTGCTAGCTGCCGTAACGCAATATACCAGAAATGGAATGGCTTTTAAAAGGGGAATTTATAAATTGCTAGTTTAGAGTTCTAAGTCCAAGAAAATGTCCCAATTAAAACAAGTCTATAAAAATGTCCAATCTAAGGCATTCAGGGAGAGATAGCTTGGTTCAAGAAAGCCAACGAAGTTCAGGGTTTTTCTCTCAAGTGAGAGGCTCATGGAAAACACAGTCAAGGTGTCTCTCTCATCTGGAAAGGCACATAGCAAACACAGAGTTTGCTTTCTCTCCTGGCTACCTGTTTCATGAAGCTCCCCAGGAGGCATTTTCCTTCTTTATCTCCAAAGGTTGCTGGATGGTGGACTCTCTGCTTCTCGTGACTATGTCATTCTCTGCTCTCTCAGAATCTCCAGATTTCTCCAAAATATTTCCTCTTTTATAAGATTCCAGTAAACCAATCAAGACCTACCTGGAATGGGTGGAGACACGTCTCTACTTAATCCAGTTTAACAACCACTCTTGATTGAGTCCTATCTCCAGGGAGATGGTTTACTGAAAGTTTCAGACATACAGTACTGAATAGGGATTAGAAGAAACTGCTGCCTTTACAAAATCAGATTAGGATTAAAACATGGCTTTTCTAGGGTCCATACAGCCTTTCAAACCAGCACACCCCTTTCATCCAGCTCTTGTCCCTTTCATTCAGTTCTAATACATTGATTTCCCAAGGCTCCCCGCTGCCCTCATTGAAAATGCATTCTTGTCCTTCCTGTAGACCATCAGGATGACCACTTACATCCTGTCCAGCTGCTACCTTTCTTCTATAGAGCAGATGCCTGGACTCTCAGAGGTTCCCTAGGTCCCCATTGCAACCTGGGTGAAGTCTTGGAGTCGAGGCAGGATCATCATCTGACTAAGAGACTCCCATGGCAAACCTGGCCGCAGGCTTACTCTTCCTTGGCTATCACCTCCAGCCCACTCTGACCCTTATGTTCACCAAGCATACTGCCATTAGCCCTACAGCTGTGCTAAGCCCCCAGTCCTTCTCTCTCTTTTTCCCAAAGGCGGCTATGTGTGTTTGTGTGTGTGTGTGTGTGTGTGTGTGTGCTCTTTATGTGTTAAGGAGTGTAAGCATGAATTACAAGAGCTAGTGGCCCAATTTTACTGTGAGTTCTTTGATTTGAAGTGTATCTGGAAAATTTGGTCTGGAAATCTTTCTCCACATTGATTTGACAGTACCTGGAACTTGTCCATAAGAGGTGCATTATACTCATAGCCTGCTTCTTTCAAAGAAGGAAATACTTCAGGTTCAAAGGCTTACATAAGCTCTTAGTTCCATTTTTCACATTCATTTCTGATCTCAAAGAGAGTTTAAACTCCCACAGGTCTTCTAAAGAGTATGCTCATATCTTGTGATTGCCTCCATTTTTAGCACAATCACCGTCTCTGGTAATTACTCATTAAATTTTTGTTCATTGTAAAGATCTGCCTGGTGTTTAGCATATGTGTAGGGTTAATTAATATTATTCAAATGATACTTTGCGTATGCTAATATGTAATGTGGCACCAAATGCTACTGCAAAGTGCTGACTTCTGAGCCCTGCTATGCTGTAGATTAGCAGGAAACTGTATCCTGTTCATGGTTGACTCTATTGTCAGTTCAAAGTGCCTGCTCTATGTTAGACAATTGATAAGTTTTCTTAAATGACAATAACCCACATGGATGGATAAGGAAAATTTGAAATTTCAAAGGTCCACCAAGGCGAACATTTAGTAAATGGTAATTTATGGGTTTTTGTTCATTTTAGAGAAGACACTCAAACTTTTGGGACTGCGATGAATTTTGGACAAAGACAAAAGAAGATCCTTCTCTAAAAGTCACCAAGAAAAGTCAATATAATAGATGAGTTTAGCCTCCCACAGAAGTTCCCTTCCTAAAGAGGTGATGACTTAACACACTTATGATAGAGACTTGGAACATGCTCATGTTTGATCATGGTAACAGGACATGGCTTCCAGAAGGCAGTTTGGGAATATTGTTAATGTAGGAGAAGATCATAAGACATGTGACTGTTTTGTAACTTGCCTGGTAGGATATGATGCTGTTTGTGTTGATTTATATAAAAAAGATTTAGATATAGAAATTTAGTTCCATTTGTTCAGCATGTGGATCAGAAATACAAGCATTGGGATTTTTTTGTGGCTATTGTTTTTGGTTTTGATTTTACTTTTGATTTTGAAATATCAGATTATAGAAAAATTACAAGACTAGTACAAGGAATTTCCATACCCTTTATTCAGATTCCTCAAATGTTAACATTTTACTGTATTTTCTTTATTGTTCTCTATCTAATCTATTATCTATCTACTATCTATCTATCTATCTATCTATCTATCTATCTATCTATCTATCTATCATCTATCTATCTATCTATCTATCTATCTATCTATCTATCTATCTATCTATCTATCTATAGGTAGCTAGCTAGCTATGCTGGTTTGAAAGGAAGTATGCCCCCCTAAGAAAAGCCATGTTTTATATAAATCCAATTTCATAAAGGTAGAATAATCTCTAGTCAATACTGTACATTTGAAACTGTAATGAGATCATCTCCCTGGATGATGTGATTTAGTCAAGAGTGGTTGTTAAACTGGATTAAGGGATGACATGTCTCCACCCATTTGGGTGGATCTTGATTGGTTTATTGGAGTCCTATAAAAGAGGAAATGTTTCGGAGAATGAGAGACTCAGAGAGAGCAGAGAATGCTGCAGCACCACAAAGCAGAGTCCACCAGCCAGCGACCTTTGGAGATGAAGAAGGAAAACGCCTCCTGGGGAGCTGAGAAGCTTGATAGACTTGTTTTAATTGGGACATTTTCTCAACCTTAGAATTGTAACTTAGCAACTCATTAAATTCCTCCTTTTAAAAGCCATTCCATTTCTGGTATATTGCATTCTGGCAGCTAGCAAACTAGAACAGATTTTGGTACCGGAGTGTGGGATGCTGCTGCTGCTGCAGTTTGCAAATACCAAACATGTTGGAACGGCTTTTTAAATGGATAAAGGGAAGAATCTGGAAGAGTTGTGAGAAACTCAATAGAGAAGGCCTAGAATGTTTTGAAGAGACTGTTGGTAGAAATGTAGACTCTGAAGATACCTCTGATGAGGCCTTAGAAATGAGGCACGTGTTATTGCAAACTGAAAGGAAGGCGATCCTTGTTTTAAAACGGCAGATAATCTGGCAAAGTTGACTAATGGTTTTGGCTGGAAGGAAGATTTTAAAAGCCATGAACTTGGATATTTAGCAGAAGAGATCTCCAAATTAAATGTCGAAAGTGCAGTCTGGTTTTTCCTTGCAGCTTATAGTGAAATGCGACAGGAAAGAGATAAGCTGAAAACTGAACTCTTGAGTAAAAAGAAACCAGAAATTGAGGTCCTGGAAAATTCTGGGCCTACAGAAAGGGAGAACCCAGAGTATAGTGCCCTGTGTGTGGATTTAAACAAATGTGGAAGCAGCCAGCCATTTCAGAGAAAGTCAGGATTGGACGTGGAGTTATCCAGGAAGGATTTGTGGAAACTCCTTATGTCTGATGGGCATGATCCAACACTACTGGTATAGAAAGCCGACGAGAGTGCTGTGGAACCTGTATAAACAGAGCCTCTGTCAGTCTGGACTGAGGGGTTCAGAGAAGGGACATATTGGAGGAAAAATAACTTCAGAGGCAAAACCATAGAAGCTGAGGTCTGAAGTCAAGAAGCCTCGGGCCAGGAGAGTGGACCCACCCAAGCCCATGGAGAGGGTGAGTTTGCCCTGAAGGCAGAGGATGGGCCTTCCACCTCATTGCAGTGGAAGACTCATACCGCCTCAGGCCTTGGAGAGGGCGAAGCACATTCCTTGGGGTTTGGGGAGAGCCTGGCTGCTACCACATGGAGGGGTTGAGTGTGTGCCCCGGAAATGGCAGAGAGTCTGGGTGTGGCTTCAATGCTTGGAGAGGGTGGAGCTGAGAAAAAGGTGGTCTCCCCAATGTCCCCCAAGGTTGCATTCAGAGAGAGGCAGGCCTCTGCGTAGACATTTGGAAAGGGTGGGACTGCCGCTTTCTAAAGCCCTGAGGATAAATGACTCTCAGACTTTGAAATCTAATGGACTTTGCCCTGCTGGTTTTCGAAACTGTATGGGTCCAGTGGCCCTGTGTTCCTTCCTCCCTATGGAAATGTGTATATGTATCCTATGAATGTTCCTCCTTTGTATGTTGGCAGCAAATAACTTGTTATGAGTTTTCAAAGGTCCAGAGCAAATGGAGAGAATTTTGCCTTAGGACAAACCATGCCTGTAACTGACTTGATGAGATTTTATACTGTCTCTAATTTTGTACTTCATTTGTATTGCTACTGAAAGGTTTAAGGATTTCTGATATTGTTATGAAATTAATGTATTTCGTATATGGGAAAAACATGTCTTTTTTAGGGGCCAGAGGGTGGAATGTGCTGGTTTGAAAGGAAGTATGCCCCCTAAGAAAAGCCATGTTTTAATATAAATCCCATTTCATAAAGGTAGCATAATCTCTATTCAATACTGTACATTTGAAACTGTAATGAGATCATCTCCCTGGATGATGTGATTTAGTCAAGAGTGGTTGTTAAACTGGATTAAGGGATGACATGTCTCCACCCATTTGGGTGGATCTTGATTGGTTTATTGGAGTCTTATAAAAGAGGAAATGTTTTGGAGAATGAGAGACTCAGAGAGAGCAGAGAATGCTGCAGCACCACAAAGCAGAGTCCACCAGCCAGTGACCTTTGGAGATGAAGAAGGAAAACCCCTCCTGGGGAGCTTCATGAAACTGGAAGCCAGGAGAGGAAGCTAGCAGATGATGCCATGTTCGCCATGTGCCCTTCCAGCCGAGAGAGAAGCCCTGACTGTGTTCACTATGTGCCTTCTCGCTGAGAGAGAAACCCTGAACTTCATCGGCCTTCTTGAACCAAGGTATCTTTCTCTGGATGCCTTTGACTGGACATTTCTATAGACTAGTTTTAATTGGGGCATTTTCTCGGCCTTAGAACTGTAAACTAGCAACTTATTAAATTCTCCTTGTTAAAAGCCACTCCGTTTCTGGTATATTACATTTCAGCAGCTAGCAAACTAGAACACTATCTATCTCCTGCAGTTCCATAACAAGTATTTAATTTTACTAGACTGTTTATTGATTGGGGGAGAGGATTAAGATAGAGGTGAGCATTGGGAGGTGTGGCTATAGAAATTATGGGTATGTGTGATTAATGTCGTTTATATTTACTACTTTGTCTCTTTATTTACAAGTATATATCTCTTTTGGTAGGGAGATTACCTGACTTCTTGTTTGCCATGGAGTTTAAGATCTCTCAGTGAAAGCATGTTTGTTTTATTTGGGATGGAAACATTGTGTTAGTTTGCAGGATTAAAGGCTATTTTTTTCTCTTGGAGATATCAAAAGGAGGAATAGAGGGATTTTGTTTGCATTTACTTTAATAATCTCAATTTTGTGGGCTGTGAATATTTTTGGGTTTTTTCCCCATAGCTGCTTCTTCTCTGGGGATGATGTTCACAGACGCTCCTCCTGGAGGGAGGTTGCGTGTTTAAGGAGGTAGGGAATGGAGATGCTTGCAATGCAGTGCAGCCTCTTGCACAATAGGGCCAGTACCAGGGAAAGCATAAAAAACTCAATGCAAGGCAAGAAATAATAATTTTAAGAATATATTTCTATAATGACTATAAAGCTTAATTGCTTTTAGTGTGGCACTTTAAGCCTCAACAAAGAATACATGACTAACATGATTATTGTTTTGAACATGAAAAATTATCTTTTAAAGTGATATTTACTATTTTAAGTGCCTTGGGGTCACTCCCAATTAATATCATCTTGATGAATCACCCATTTAGCATCACTCCTCAAAGTCTCCCTTAGCTTGATATAATTGAACTAAATTTTTAAGGAAAAAAATGGAGTCTTTTGAATTCATAAAGAAAAACAACCATTTTTTACTTTTTTAGATGCAAAACAACAAAAAATGAGAATGAATTCAAAAGCAGTTTATAAGATGAATTGATTTCACAAAGGCATGGGTAAAAATAGGCGCTCTGGGGAGAGTAAGAAGGGAGCAAGGGGAAACTGAGGGAAACAACTTAGTCATTAATGAGGGACCAAATGGAGAAGAGAAGGAACTGAGCCCCAGTGGAGGGGACACAAAGTGGTTGGCAGAAGTTCAGTGTTCCTTCATTAGAGTTTTATCCAGTACTGAACAAATTTCTGCATTTAGTTCTCTAGGAATGTTATAGTTTAAGAATTCAGCCTGCCAATACGGCACATACTACCTGATACTTACTTTATAACAGTGAATAAAGATGAAGAATATTGCTCTAAAGTTGTAAAAGAGATTTTTCTTCTCATAAAGATGGTGGGTTAATTCAGACCAATAATTCCACTAAAAATAGCCAACAAAAAATGAAAAGACATTTAAAGAAAAACTCATCAACTGCATCAAAGAGCTAATAAGAGAGTTAATGAGGAATTATTGGGTCCAGATTAAGGAGAAGATGAAAATCCAGAGATGTGAGACTGGTGTTTGGGACTGCTTTTGACCAAAGGTCAAGTGCAAATCTGGCATAGTAGGCTAAGAGAGTGAGCAGCACTTTTTCAGCCTTATCAGATTAGGGAGACTTGAAGATGGAGTTCAGGATCTGCCAAGATAGACCTTACATTCTTCACTCTGATATTCAGCAGAGCTTCACCCTAGGAATAAAAGTGAGCTAGACTTAAAACATCTCTTCCATGAACTACAGACCAGTTCTGGGTCATCTGGCTGAACAAAAATATCTTGAGTCATCCTGAAATAAATGATAATGTACTGATGGTACCCCTGGCACCTGCAGAAGCAAATGAAAGTCATAACCGGAAAGTTGCAACATCATTTTAGCCTTCAAAGTACTTCTATAAAAAAATTTTAAAATACAGTGTCAATCATACAGTAAGCAAAGCAAAGCAAAACAAAAAGCTAGGCACATGAAGCTGTACACTAACCTAAGAACCAGTGGAAACAAGAAACTGCAGAAATATATTCAGTAGGATGCCAGATATAGAAATTTGAGAGATAGTCTGTAAAGCACCTATACTTAATATTTCCCAGGAATAAAAAAAGTAAGTTTGGAAGTTTTGGCAGAAATTTAGAAGCCATATGAAGTGACATAGAAGATTTAGATAAAAACAAAGTAAAACTCTAGATCTTAAAATATAATAATTAAATTAAAAACCAAAAGGATCATTTTCACAGCAGATTAGACATATTTGAAGAGGGGACTAATAATTCCTCTGAAGGTTGGTCAGAGGAAAATTTACAAAATAAACAAGGAAGCTAGAGGTAATAAGGGAATATTACATATATAATAAAATTAGAAGGTCCATTACATGTTCAATTGGAGACGCAGAAATAAAGGAGGTAGAGTAGTCTCAGAATCTTGAGAATAAGCAATATCTGGCGAAATAATGGCTGGGAATTTTCTTAAAAGACATTAATCTATAGATTTAAAAAGCCCAACAATCCTACTCAGGTTAAATTTAAAAAGTTCTATCAGAGTGAAATGGGGCATAATTAAATCCTTAAGGCTGACAGAGGGAAAAAGAATTACTTTAAAGAAGGCACAATGATTAGAAAGATAGCTGAGTTATCAAGAACAACAATGGATGTCAGAAGATAGTGGAATGATATTCTTAATATGCTGAAGGAAAATAACTGGCAATACAGGCTATAGTTGCAAGTAAAAATATCCTTGAATTGCAATTCCCAGCCCATGCACCTACCAGTCTTGCCCACCAATAAATAAATAAATAAATAAATAAATAAATAAATAAATAAATAAATATATATATATATATATATCCTTGAAGAATAAAGGTGAAATAAAGACAGCTTCAGACAAACAAAAGCAGACCCTCACTAAAGGAAATACAGTCAATTCTTGTTTTCACTACAGTAATGTTCTATAAAAGTCCCTGTGAACACTGAATTAGTGAATACTGAACCACTTCTCCTAGGGTAAATATAGAATTAGTGTCCTGTAGACTTCTGATAATATTTTTGTTAATTGACCAATGCATAATCTTGTTTTATGCATGTTTCTGTTTAAGGACACATTATTTAATATGTATTGTTGATTAATTGACATTTAACTCATGGCTAATGGTACCATAACTCATGTCTGGACGAAGCTTACCTAACTCACATATTTTTTCCCTAAGGCACATCACAAGCTTCTTGCACTTCGAAACACTAGACAGCACTTAAGCACTATGCTTGAGGGTCAATTTAAATAATAAAATCACCAAAAAACCCCACAAAAGTGTGAGAAGCGTGGCACTAAATGTACTATGAAAAGACAGGTGTTTACAGTAGGAGGGTGGAAACAAGCGGGCAGATCCTTGCCTGATTGAACTCAGGTAATGCGTGCATGATACAACTATTTTTTTTTTTTTGCCTCTCTTTGCATATCTGCAAATGGCTGCAAAAGCACTGAAAATGCTGACTATTGATTACAGGTGCCCAATGACAATACAATATATATACAATATATTTTCTTTTCAAGTGCACATTGAAGAGGTACAAAAACTCACCATACATCAGTTTAGAATAAGTCTCAACAATTTCAAAGGATTAAAATTACACAGTGTATAATATGATCACAGTTCAATAACTAGAAAATTAGTTATTTCTAGTTAGTAACTAGAAAGATAACTAGAAAATAACTAGTAACTACCATATGTTTAAAAACTAAGAAATATATTAAACAATAAGTCAAAGAAAGCAAAGCGCCACAAAAACACATTTTTTCCCCCCAATATATGTGAGATGTAGCTAAACAATGTAAGAAGGGACATTTTCATTTTAAAACTACATATTAGAAAAGGATATAGGTTGAAAAAAAAAAAACTCAATGAACTAAGCAGCTATCTCAAGAAACTAGAAAAAGAACAGCAAAAATAAGTGCAAACGACCCACGGAAGTTGTTTTTTGTTTTTTGTGCTTTCTCCAAAAAACAAACAAACAAGCAAAGAAAGAAAGAAACAAACTAACAAAAATTCAACAAATGGTGCTGAAATAACAGGATACTCACATGGAAAAAGAATGAATTGTGACCCCTGCCATACAGCATATAAATAAATAAATAAATACAAAGAAAGTAGGAGAAAGGAAAGGAAATACTAAGAGTAAGAGCAGAAAGTAATGAAATAAAATACATAGAATAAGTGATCAACAAAGCCAAAAGCTAATTTTTGGAAAAGATTAATATAACTTATAAGGTATGGGTGGAACTGATCAATAAAATACTGACTGAAGGCATAAATAGACAATATTAGAGGAGAGAATTTCAAGGAGAGGAAGTTATGACGTCATATACCATATGCATTGTATTTGGCAATCAGGACAAGTGGTTTCAGGGAAGAGCCAAGTTTACATTTCAATGTATTGTAAGTAAACGGAAGCTTGAGTGGCTAGAGTGTTTAGGGTGAGGGTGCGGGTTAGGGATCTTGGCTGTGGAATGGGAAAAAGGGAGAGAGCACAGCAATCAGAAGGCAATGTGGGATCAAAGATGTTTTTAAAGATGGAAGAAGCAGTTATTTTCCCCCTTTATTCCTTGCATCCTCCACCTGAAAAATTAAAATCAGTGACACATCCGATGACAAAGAGTTTCCAATTTATGCCAATCCAGGTCTCTCCATCTCCCCCCATCTTATTACATATTAACATGGAAATATTTTTGAAACTGACCTCACTGTTTTTCTTTGTTGATGTTTCTGTTAACTGTCTTTACTACATAAGAAAATGGAGAGACAAATGTTTCTAAGAATTGCAAAAGGCAAAGAGGTCAATTTGAAGGAGCATCATAGTTGTGGTGCCAAGGAAATCTAAGAAATGTTTAAATCAGAAATGGCCAGTTTACATGTCAAAGCGAAATTTGTAAATCGCAGTTTTTTTTTCCTCTGTAGCATATTGTAATTATTGTAATTGAGAGATGCCCAAACAGATGTTTTCTGTTATATGGATTCAGTTCCAAAGGTTTCTTCATATGCTGCTCACAGACAAATAATCCCCAAGGAACTACTGGGGCCAATAATCTTCATTTTTGTTATTGCATATGAAAATATTTCAGGCTGCTTATGTTAGATTAGTTTTGTTTCTGAACAGCAGTATTGTTACAAATGGATCTTATCACCTTTTCCAGGCATATTTTAATATTTAATTCTTTTTGTGTTATTTTACCTCTTGTTAAAGCTGGAAAGCACTACTCATTCCTTTTGTGGGTGTCAAGTCATTTATTCGCTTTCAGCAGCTAATGAGGAGAATCCCTTTTCCTTGATTAAATTGCATCTGGTTGACCTGTGGAGTCCCTAAGAAGAGATACTCTGATTTCCCAGTGTGTGCTCTAGTGCACCTATTAACAAAATGAATCTGACATTTGCTTGTTGGATGGGTGTTCCAAAAGTGAAATATTTAGAGTGGAAATGGTAGAAATATTATTTTCACAAAGAGCTGGATAAAGCACTGTATAGTTAGACTCTACCAATATTGCTTTAAATCCTAAATTGTTATGTCTCAAAAGCCATTTTGAAGTCAGAGCTTACTGTGAATAATGGCTTGGAAAATAAGAACAACCCCCTCTCCTTGGATCCTAAGCACTGATCCAAAGAATAGGAAGGAGAGGTTACTGGCCATGTGAGAGTGTCTGAGCAGCAAGCCCAGTGTATAAAATTCCTGCTCTGGCCCCAGGGTCTGGAGCCAAGGAGCCCTGAACAGGCACTGCCAATAACTTCCTTTGTGGGCGTTAATGAGTCTTTTCACTTCTCAAGAACCTTAGGTTTCTCATCGGTAAATGAGGGCAGGAGAGACCAGGAGATGATTGCTGGGGTCTCTTCCAGGTCTAATAATCAGTAGTTCTTTAACTATAGAACATGGAGTTGGGTTAAGAAGGTAGAATTTCTTATTCCAAAACATAGAGATTTCATGTACTTTTTAACTCTGGGTGGAGGTGAGGAAGACAGTTCCTGGTTGAGGGGACAGAGGAAGACATGACCACAAGCACCAGGCCTGAGGCCACAAAGGAAAGGTTGGAAACACAGCCTTGACTGGAATCCCAGTGGCCCTGGCAGAGCACACTGTTGAAATCTAAACTCAGCCATTTGTCCATTCACTCATTCATTCATACAACAAATTATCGAGCCCTTTCAATATGTCAATCAATGCACCATGCACTGCAGAAACAATGGTTAAATGAGTAAAACAGATTCAATCTCTACATACTTGAAGCTTTCATTGTACTGGGAGGTGCAGACATTGGATAACCAAGCAAACAAAGAGCTGTGCCATTAAACATTGTCATAAATTCCATGAAGAAAAGGTAAAAAAAACATGATAGAGGTGAATAATAAGGGGACCTAGTGTACATTGGTGATGGGAGGGGACAGGAGTCAGGGGTCAGAAAAGTGGCATTGGACAGAATGTCAGGACAAGAGAGGAGGACCAGTCCCAGCAAGGGAAGCAGCACATGAGAGACCTGAGTGGGGAAGTTCAGGTGGTTCAGGCAGTAGGAGGTAGACCGGGGCGGAGACTGGGGAGAGAGGAGGCTGTTGTGGTGCATGGAGCCAGGCTCTGTAGCAGTCTGTGGGTCCCAGATAAAAGCTTTTCTTTTATACTAACAAAAATGGAGGCCACAGAAGAGTTTTAAGCAGGAGTGTTATGTGACCGCCCTTGCATCTTAAAATGATAATTATGGCTGCTTAGTGGAGAATGGACTGGGGCTGGTTAGGAATAGAGTGGATATGGAGAATGAGAAAGAAGCTAAGCAGGAGCAGGGCAAATCCAAGGCTTCCCTTTCAGGGATCAAAGATCACCACCTTTGATCTGTGGTGGCCTTGGCTTCTTTTCTACATAGTTTCCTTTCCTCTATCTCTTTATAATGCTCATTCTGCTCCCAAAGCTGCACTCCAGAAAGAGAATGAAAATCATTGCTTATGCTGCGAAGAAGACTTAGGGCAAATTAATTCTCTAAGAAGTGTTTTTCTTCACTTCAGCGGTAGGTGAAGGAACAGCATCCTTGAGCAAATGTAAATTGAGTAAATGTAAATTGGCACATTCTCATGCTTCTAAAAAATCAAATCACATTGATTTCCTCCTACTTACTCTGCCTGTGTATGGTGTAGGTTCTAAATGTAGCAGAGGGTCATGGGTTAAGAATGATCCCTTCAGGAACACATAAACCTACTGGTGATTGGGGGTGCCACACTCTCAGGACCTTATGGACATATGCTTGAACTAAAACAAATCAGACCCCTGTCTCAGAGAGATTTGGATTAGTCTTGTTCTCACATTGACCGCTGTATAGCTACAGAGATTTGAACCTCAAAGCCTCTTAACCAATAGGAAGAGTATCTGTCCTTTCCAACAATACCTGTCATTCCTAAAGGCAAGGCCAGACCTCTGTGGGGTCAGATTTCTCATCACATCAGAGACCTATCATGTACATTTCAAAAGAGCCAAGTGCCAGCCAGTTTTGGGGAGTTAGTTTAATCTGCCTGTTTAAGAAGAAACAGAAGAACCATTTAATAACCCAATTTTCCTTTAGAAAAGAAAAAAAGGAGAAATCTTATGAAAATCAATGGGACTGGTCTGAGATCCTTGATAGAAGTAGGAAAGACAAATTATACAGGTTTATGATTGGTTGAGGATATTTGTGAAGGTGAAAATGGATGAGATTTTAGTGACTACATGGAACCCAGAATGCCTAATTATTTTTGGTACCACTTAAAAAAACACATTTGCCTTCATTATCTCATTTTAATTAGTAATACAGCACCAAAGTTAAAATCTTATGTCATACATGTAGGAAACATATATATATGAGGACAGCACGGTGAAGAATCTTCCCTCAGGTCCACATCCCATAGCTGAAACAACTTTTGATACACTGAAGATCTAGAGGAAAGGAAGTAATGAAAATATAATTTTAAATAATACAAAATACAATACACAGTATAAATTACTATAGGTAATAGATGGTATAAAATAATGAAAAGACAGTTTAAAAGAAAGTTCATGATAATTCTATGGGAGTCTGTGGGAAACTCCTACTTTCAAACTTCACGTGAATGAAGAGATACGGTTTAGAGAGAGAGAAGGTAGGAACAAAAGCAGTCTGTTTCTCTTAAGGGATGTATTAGATATTTGAAAGAACTTCCTGATCCCAAAGCCTCCTGAGATATTAGGACCCATCAGGGATGACACCATTTGTTGAGAATGTAGTTTGTCTTTGGAGAGCCCATTTCTTCATTGGCGTCACCACCTTCTTTTCTGAACTCCTTTCCCTTCGAGTTCCAAGGAACTTTTATGCAGCTCCTCCCTCCCCCCAATATCAGGATCACCTCTGTAGTCCTTGACTCTGGCTTGAACTTGTTGGATGGTGGTTTTTTCCCTCCCACACCAACAAAAGCCCACCATTTCTTCATCCTTCTTTGCAGTGCTTTCTGTGCTTGCTACCACTAGCTAATCAGACCAACTAAGACAGTTTACTGGGTCCTGGTACTGGCAAGAATCTTGTGGAGGTCATTGGAGAACAAATTGCTACTTGTTTTTTAAAAAAACTGTTGTTATATTCCTCTCTACCAGTAATCGAAGATAGAGACTGGATTAGTTTCTAGGGCTGTCATAACAGATTACCGCAAACTTGGTGGCTTAAAACAGCAGACATTTATTCTCTCATAGTTCTGGAGGCCAAGAGTCTGAAATCAAGGTGTTGGCAGGACTTCCCTCCCTCCAAAGGTTCTAGGAGACAACCTTTCCTCACCTCTCCCAGCTTCTGGTAGTTCTAGGCATTCTTTGGCTTGTGACTGCATCATTCCAATCTCTGCCTTCATATTCATGAGGCGTTCTCCTCTGTTTCATTCTTTATGTCTCTCTTATAAGGATATTTGTTTTCTTAGTTTCCTGGGTTTGCCATAACAAGGTACCACAAATGGGTAACTTAAAATAGCCGAAATTTATTGCCTCACAGTTCTGAAGACTAGAAATTTGAAATCAAGGTGTCAATACAGTCATGCTTCCTCTGAAGTCTGTAGGGTTCACAAAATAGCTTGCTAGCAATCCATGGCATTTTTTCTTGGGTCATGATTCAACCTCTGCCTTTAGCACATGTCTCTTTCATCATCTGTGTCCAATTTCCTCAACTTATAAGGACACCATCATGTGATTAGGACCCATCCTAATCCAACTTGGCCTTATCCGAACTAATAACATCTTCAAAGACCCTATTTGCAAACAGGATTACCTTTATACAGGATTATGACTTGAACCTAAATTCGGGGAGGGTGGGGGGAGGACACAACTCAATGCTGTGGTAGTTAAGTTTAGGTGTCAGCTTGGCCAGGTGATGATGTATAGTTCTGTTGCTGTGGACTTGAATCATAAGCAAATGAAACTCATTTATGGCTGATTACATGTGCAGTTGGCTAAGGGGGGATGCCTTCTGCAATAAGTGATGCTTAACTTAATTAGCTGGAGGCTTCAAAGAGAGGTCAGAAGAGAGCTCATAGCAGCCCAGCCCAAGCAGCTTAGCATACCTCATCTCAGCACTCACAGCTTAGCCTAGACATTTGGAGATGCAGAAAGGAATTGCCCTGGGGAAAGCTTTTGGAACCCAGAAGCTGGGAAAGAAGATCAACAGACATCGCCCTGTGCATTCCCATGTAACAGAGAACCTCAGATGAAAGTTAGCTGCCTTTCCTCCGGAGAGCTGTAAGTTTTTAACTCAATAAATCCCCTTGTATTGAAAACCAATCTATCTCTGGTGTGTTGCATTCTGGCAGCTTTGGCAGACTAAAGGAAATACATAACACTTTTCACTGGATTTGGGGCCAACCCGGGTAATCCAGAGTAACATCATCTGCAATGAGCCCTTTTCCAAATGAGGTCACAGTCCCGGGTTCTGGGATATGGACATATCTTTTGGGGGACCCGCAATTCAACATACCACAGAGACCCAAGACAATATAGGAATCTGCCTGCTAGATTCCTGGCATGAAGTCATTATGGTCACAGGAGTATGTTTTTCCTGAAAGTGTCAGATTTTCTGTGTGAAGGTGCACCATCATTTCTCAGGGTTTCACTACAAGAAAATGAAGTACAAAGTGATGATGATTTTTTTTTCTTATCCACCCAGCTAACCAGCTTTCAGACATGACTCTTTCTTATGTGAGAGACCAGGGAAGGGAATAGTGGCCGACTCAGGGGGAAACCAATCTCTAATACTGCTCAAGTCTCTTGTTTCAATGATAGTTAGTCAGAAATATTAATTTTACATATGAGAAGTATGTAGGCTCCTGCAATTTCTAGCACTTTTTGTGTTCATGGATGGTGTTCTAAGAGGTAAGACAAGACCTGCAAGTGTGATAGCCCAAAGAATAGGAAGTCATGCAAGTCATTGGCAGTCTTTACTCCTAGTCTCCCTCTCTCCCTTTCTTCCTTCCTTTCTGCCACAAACATGTTTTGAACTCTTAACAATCTTCAAGTTCTATGCTAGGTACTGATAAAACACAGAATGCAATCTAGTGATGGAAACACTGCACATAACTGAACTATAATGGGGGAAAGTCCTATAGAAGAGTTATTTTTAAAGTTCTGTAGAAACCCAGAAGACAGATGTAGGGATGGAAACCTTCCCAAATATGAGGCACATTAGAGTTGCACATATCACAAACCCCCTCTAAAAAGAGCTGTTTGTCTCTATCTCAAAGCATCAAGGTATCTCTTTTGTTCAAACTTCAACACCCCTCTATTGCTAGGTTTCAGGAAAAGGGGAGATGAAGGGAAATGTTTGTGGCCAGCGTTTGGTGCAAGCTTGCTCCCTCAACCTGAACCCTCCTGCTGGGTGAAGCAGTCTGGGGAGGAACATGTGCCTGACATTCAGCAAAGCATATCTTTAAGTACAGGGGGCAGACTGACCCCCACCTTGGAACTTAGACCTCACACTCTGTACCTTGCTTCATCTTTCAAGTTTTGCTGTATAGAATTTGCTTTATTATTGAGTTATAAACATTTTTGAATTTTTATTATCATTTCTTCCTTAACCTATGATTTATTTAGAAGAATGTTTCCATACTTCCAAGTGTTTGGGGTTAAATATCGTTCTCTTTATTATTGAGCTCTAATAATTCCAGTTGGTAAAAAATTATGATCTGTGTTTTTACCAATTCTTTGAATTTTCTTGAGGGTTATTTTATGGTTTGATATGTGGGTAATTAAAAACTGTTACATATGTACTTGGGAAAAATATACATTCACTTTCTAAAAGTTGGTAGTAAGCCTCTATATATGCCCTTTAAAGCCAAACTTTTAATTGTATTGTTCAAATAATCTAAGCATTAATTTACTCTCCTTAGTTTTTCTCTTTTATTGCCTCTTTTTGGATTTATTTGGTTTGTCGTTTTCATCATTCTATCTTTTCTCATTGACTGAAAGTCACAAATTCTTTTTTTTAATTCTGTTAGTGGTTAAACTTGAACTTTTACCTTGTCTGCTTAACAAATCTGAAGTTAATTAATATCTTAAACTTTTATTTTATTTTTTTATTTTTATTTTTTAATTTGCATATGGGCAGGAGGCACCAGGGATCGAACTCCAGACCTCCAGCACGGCAGGTCGGAGCTCTGCCTGCTGAGCCACGGCAGCCGCCCGATATCTTAAACTTTTAATGCACATGTTGTACAATATAATCTCTTTTAATCAGTTTCTCCTTCTTAATTTGCATATTATTATTGTCCATTATTTTAATTTTGGACTCTTCAATCACAAAATTTAAACATTTTTATCTAAAATGTTTCTTCTAAACCTTGTGATTTTATATTTACTTCATCTTTAACAATTTTTTTGTTCAGTGGTCCTTGCAGCTGTGACCATTCTTCTGGAGCTATTTTCTCTTCCTGATCTATGTCCTTTTAAAGTTACTTTGTTGAAGTTATGGCTGTGGTAAATTCTCTGTTTTCTTTTTTTCATATGAAAATGCTTGTATTTTGCCTTTGTCCTTCAAAGTTAATTTACTGAGTTCTTAATTTAAGATAGATAGTTAATTTATTTTTCTCAGTACTCTGAATATATCATTCAATTGTCTTCGAGCTTCCATTGTTTGGGCTGAAAAGTTGTCTATTATTCTAGTTGCTTTTCTTTGATGTTGATTTCTGTTTTCTGTCACTTTGGCTTGTTTCATAGCACTGTGTTTAAGTATGACATCTAATTATTTATCTTAATTGTAGTTCTATATCTGTGGATTTGTGCCTTTTATCAGTTCTGGAAAACTCAGCTGTCTTTGGGTTTTGCCTATTCTGCATTCCTTCTCTTCCATATCTGACTTTGGCTTAGTCTAATCTGCTGAATAACTCATCTATTGAGTTTGAGAAATGAGAATTGAATAAAGTAAGACATGAAAATTTACAAAACAAGAGCTGTTCCAGTGCCCAAAACTTGCTCTGGAAATGTATGACCAGAGGATGTTCCATTAAACAACTTACTGGAAAAACCCTTCTCTGTGTCCCTGACCAATTAAAAGGGATTTCTACTTGCCTGTCTAATTCAATCTTTACTTGTTCCCTTCTTTTGAAATCCCACCCTCAAATCACTTGAGTTCTAACCCTAAATACAGGCCCATCCCTGTATTCTTCTTTGACTTGCTTCTCAAGATGTTGTTTAGAGTCTACTCTTAGCATCCTCTCTCTTGCCTGGCAAGAATATGAATAAACTCAGAGTGGCCTGCATGCAAAAATATTCCTTAGTCCTACTGTATACTGTTTCTGTGAGATTATCTTTACTGTTATCTAGGACTAAGAGTGCTAGTAATTCTAGATCCCCTGGCTTGGCTAGATCCTTTCATGGTTAGGAACCTGCAAATCAGCTAGACATTGCCTTCTGAGCCACTCTTGGTCAAGGACAGAATAATGTTATTTGATTTGACCATAGGAAGGGGATGGTTTCAGGGTAGCAGGAATTAGTCTTTCTACCCTCACCTGGTGTCAAGTGTGGCTGGCATGAGCTATATGTACTTATATGTCCACCCACCAAGCATTTCCCAAGTACCTAAAATGTTGTCCAAGTCTGTAAGACTGAGTTTCTTCTCAATTTCCTTTTCAATCCTTAGAATAACAAGATCTAGCACTTTGTCACATACCCCCAAACAAATGCAATTCCATAAAGCATCTGTGAGTGGTGTAAATTATTTTATTACAGAGGAGAATTTCAGGTTGTTATATTGAGAACATTGCCAAAAACAGAGGCCAAGCATGTAGATTTTACTGAAGAATTATCAAGTGTACATAATATAGCCAATAGCCACTTTAGGGTTTCCCATTTTCTCCTTGGCTTCCTGCTATCTCTTCCTGTCTTCCTTTCCCCACCAGCCTACATAGCTTCACTACATACAAGCTCTTCCACTTCTTGGATTTTCCTTCTTGTTCTTCCTGCGTCTCTCTCTCTATATATAATGACTCAGAGCAATTAGAATTTCTTGATTCTTCAATCTTGCATCCTCAATCATATCACTCTGCTCATTGAAAGATGCTCCTTGGATCTACCCTTCTTATCAGGCAGTGGGATTGTCAATAACAGATAACATATCTCTCATGTATGAGACGTGCGTAACACAACTCCTGGCACATGACAAGTGCCTAAAAACTGTGACCATTATTGTTATAATGATAGTAATTTGGCTTTCCTTGCTGGGCCTTTGAATCCCAAACTTCCTAACTGTCTGGTGGTGGCTATGAGAATACTCTGACATCCATCCTACTATGGAGAGTAGAAAAGAGTGAGGGCTCAGTGCTGCACTTTGAAATTCATTGCTGTGTTTGTGCCAAATCCTTACCTTCCATAGGCTGCTACTGGTCAATTACAAAGAGCATAAAGACACTAAGACAGATTCTTTCTTAGAAGACATGGGACTTTGGTCCTATGACTTTGACTCAAAGAGCCCTGGCAACTTTGATGAACCTTCCTTAGATTGCACAGCGATGTAGGTAACTTCCGCCCAAGCTTCTCTCCTTTTCTCCTTCACTTAGGATCAGGCTTGTCTTGTGATTTAATGGCTCTCCTAGATGTATCCAGCTTCCTCCCTATTTTTTTTCACTCACTCCCATCTTGGAAGTTTAATTCCATCTCGGCATATGCTTCTAGGAGGACCTGGACAAACACAGCACCTAATATTATTCTTGGTTCTGTTCACATCTTATCCCAAAGTTCTGAGCCCATGTCCCTGCCCTGCTGGGTGCCAGCTGAATGCATACTCTGAACCAAAAACCATTTCTTAGGCCCCCATGATGTCTCCTCCCATCTGTATGGTCTTGAGTATCTTTTCCTGGCAGGTTCCAATTACCATGTTGATCCTCTCTGATTGCCAATGACACTCTGGATTGAACCTGCATCAATTTCCATTCTCTCTCTATCTCTTCCTTCCTTCTTCCTTTTATGCCCTATTTTCTCTTGTCCTTTGTTCCACTATCTCCCTTTCTCCTTCCCTCTCTTCCCACTTTGCTCCAGTTATAATTTAAGATATATAACATCCAGTAATATAACATAATAAAGATATGTAATAACTGACTTCCAGTTAAATAAAGAAGTTTGAACATACTTTTATCTTTTCTGTCTATCCCACTAAAATGATAGTAAAAGAATAACAAAACATAAACCCAAAGAAATTAAAAGAAAAAGAGAGGAGATTTCTGTAGCCAAGAGAAGTCATAACTTTGGAAGCTGGAAAGAATAATGAGGAAAAATAAGTGCTTTAAATCCCAGAGACAGCTGCTACCTAAACCTCTAGATGGAAAGTAGATAAATAAAGTGCAGACTTATTCCTGTCACAGAACACTGGAAAAACTCAGGAATTAGAAGCATTAGGTCAGGATGCAAAAAGGGTAAGAAGCAGGAATATTGATGGAAATCTTTAAAAGGAGAATTAGGCTTCCAAATGCTTTTTTTTCACCCCATATAACCAGATATTCATGCCTTCCTCATTCTGGGAGAAGGTGGGAGGTTTACTTTATGGTGATATTGAACCATGTAAGTTCTGGATTTGGGGACATCAAGCATAGCTGATGGTTGAGAATGTGGAATTAACATTACATTTAAAAGGGGGAGAGTAAAAAACATAAAATTTTAAAAGGGTGGAGAAATAAAGTGAAAATCAAAATATTGATATAGAACTAGCATCCTTTTTCCCCATTCAGCAGCCAGAACTGACAGGTAGGCTTACATAGCCCTGGCAGGAGATTGGAGGATTCCTCTATGTGGACAAGGCTGATGATGAAAAATTTTAAATACCAGCATTTGGGGCTATGGTGAAACAGTCAATTAATTATTCTACAGTGAAGCCCATTGTCTATAAGCCCTGCCCTAAATTATAATTCTACTTTTCAGCTCTTATTCATAAATGTGACAGACAGCCAAGAATAACCAAACATTTATATAAAGTCTTTAAATGAGTATAAAAGTTTCAAACAGAAGGAAAAGGCAATGGAAGAAACAGACAACGTGTAATACAGAAAGAAATTTAAAAATCAAATGTAATGAATGACTTCAGAGCAATAAGAGAAGCTAGTGCATGCATGGAGGAAGTATAGGTTGCTATACAGAAAAATGAAACAGAATAAGAAAAAGGATTTAGATATTTAAAAATATGATCACAGAAATTAAAAATTAGAAGATGAAGTTTTTACAAGAAAGTAAAAAAGAAAGACAAGGAGAGGGGAAATGAGACAGAGCAAAAAATAGAAGTAGAAAGGTCCAAATAATTGACTTTTCAGGAGGAAAGAACCAATGAAAAAAATAAATCCAAAAAATAAATCAAGAAAAATTTCCAGAACTGAAAAACACGACTGTCCAGATTAAACGTTCATACTGAAAACATAATATAATAAATGTAAAAAGGCCCACAACTATGAGCAATTTTGTGGTTTCAGAACAGCAGGAAAGAGGAGATTCTTGAGAGAGAGATAAAGACAGAGATAGTGAGAGAGACAGACAGAGAAAGAAAGAGAGGGAGAGGAAAAGAAGTTGATTGAGGATTAAGAGAGAGGGAGAGAGGATTGAGGGTGAAATTGAATGAGAAAGGGAAAGAGATGGAGAGAGGTGGGGGAGGGTTTAGGTTTGAGAAAGAGAGAGAGGTAGAGAAAACAGTGGGGGAAGAGCAGAAGAGAGATAGAGAGAAAAACTGAAAAAGAGAGAAGGATTGAGAGGGAGAGATTTGGAGAGAGACTCCAAATTGGGAGATTGGGAGAGAATCAGGAATCAACATGGCATCATCGTCTCAAGAGTGACTCCAGAAGCTAGAAGCCAGGGAAAATTTGCTTTTGAAAGTCAGAGGGAAAAATAACTTATAGTCTAGCTTTTTATAAGAAGCTAAACTATCAATCATGTATGAGAATACATGAAAGGTCTAAAAAAAGAAATCATTTCCCACATACTTGCTATGGAGAATTTGCTCCACCAGAATGAAGGAAGACAGCAAGGACAGGAAGACACTGGATACGGGCAGTGTCTTCTGATACAGAATTGAGGTGAAGAACTCACAGGATGAACGGGTGGGGAGGTCCTGGAGGAAAGCTGTGCTATCAGCAGGCCTAGGTAGCGACTGGTCCGGAATGGTGGGGCAAGGAAGAAGACTTTAGCAGTAAAGGAAGTTAAGGGAATACTTGATGTGTCTGAATGTCAAGAGAGATTTTTTTTTCTCTAACCAAATTGAAAAATAAGTAAAAGGAAAAAATGAAGTGATAGCTAAACTCTAAAATAAAACAAAATTTTGTACAAGACTTGAAAAGTGTCAGGTCTTCATGGTAACAATCTTGGTTTGACTCAGTTGATGCCAGCCTTGCTGGCTTAAGTATACAGCTGTATAAAACTTCCCAACGTGACTACTTTGAGCCATTCAGATGTATAAATTCTGTTCCTTCTTTTATTACTTGCTGGTCAGGTTACATGGGAAATAATTGGCAGAGATGGATGCAGAACTGAACTCTCATGATAGGAAAATGGATTTTCACTGTGAGGCTGGAGGCTAATAGAGGACCGTGTCTTATCTCTATGATGAGTGGTGTGGTAAATGTTCTCTGTGTCTCACATTCAATTTTCTGTAACTCCTTTCCCTGCTAGTCTGTAAACTCCTTTAGCATGTGGACCATATGCTCTGATGCTCTGAGTGATGCAATCCCAGTACTTGCTTCATGGCTGAGCCTCCTGGGATAACTCAAGAAATGCCTGTGGATGGCTTTGGTATTGTGATTTGAGATGAACATTCACTCAGGATTGAGGTGTTAAAGTGAGGGAAGTGCTGCTCTTCTGTCCCTGGTTCCTAAAGCTCTATTCTATTTTGGGCTTCACATTTCATAAATGTAATTCATTTGCTCAAGAAAGAATTCAAAGTATTAGTCATAATATCCTTTACACAGAGGATAGGTGAAGTAATTCATTCTCTGGAAATAGACACGCTATTATGAACTGTGTTGAGTTCTACTGAAAACATCCAATACTCAGTACTGGTACTCTCTGAATGTTCCCCTTTGGGATAAAAAAAAGTAGGAACTATAAATTTTATTTTTCACTAAAATCGAAAGAGCCTTAAGATTTACTTGGCAACCATGTAGGTAAACTGGCTCACTCTTTGGAGAAGATGAGAACAATGATAACTTTTAATCTCTTAAGAAAAACACAAAAGTTTTGTGACAAAACTGTCACATTACTAAAAATTGTGTATGCACATGCCTTCATAGCAGTCTTCTGCAGAGCCCTGGTGTTTTTCCAAATTACTCATCTGACTGAGTGTGGGGGATTAGTCTTCATTGTTTTGAAAATATATATCATCTCGTCAGCTATCTGTCTTACATATGCTTCTCATCCTCATTTGAAATGAGTAAAATGATGAGTTATAATGAAATTGGAAAGGAAGACTAATGTTCTCTTTTTTATTTTTCCTACATGGGCAGGCACTGGGAATTGAACCCGGGTCTCTGGCATGGCAGATGAGAACTCTGCCACTGAACCACCATGGCCCACCCAGGACCAAAGTCCTTTTTGAAAATTTAAATTATAGATGCCCTAGAGAAGAAAAGAGTTAGCTCTTATGATTAGTGGTTTTGTGAGAGTTACATGACGGGGCAACATTCATTAGATTAGTTTAAAATGGCAATGATGTTCTGCATTTCCTCTAAGGCCATGCAACTTCACATGAAATAACTTAAAAATCTTCATTACTATTTACTGTTAGAGCTAATACTCCTGGAACGAAATCATTAATGTGATCATTTTAATTTTCTTGAATTATAACATACATATACTCTGAGATTGAACTTTTTACTTTCTCTGAGCCATTTTTATCTTCCCTTGCAGACATTGCACATGGCCCTTCTCACATTGTTGGGTCAATCTGTTAAGGGATGTTCAAGGCACTTTTAGAAAATCAGCTCAAGTTTTTGTTCTCTTGTTTAAATTATCTTCACTTAGCTGCAATGAGCTCTGCTGAATAATTTATAGATCTCTTACTGCAGAGATCTGAATGGAAAAGATTGAGCATGAACAATGAGAGAATCTGGCTGTAGCTCATATGTTTAAAATGTGCCCTGATACAGCAAGAAATCATGAGGATTTTTTAGGAAAGAAATGGAAACTTTTTAGGCAGTCATACTTCTGTAGGGTTAAAATAAGAAAATTCATTCCAGAAACGTTGCTTTCAGTTTCATTCATTAAAAGACTACTGTAAGAGTGAAATTTGTCAACATATCAACCAGTTATTAGTCTTCAAAGTTCTATATGCTTAAGTATGGCTTTTCAAAATTTATCCTATACAGAAATCATTGGGCTTCTTGAATCTAAGATGGGGGTCTTTCATCAATTTTGGAAAATTCTTGGCCACTATATTTCAGACATTGCTGTGGCCTCATTTTCTTTCTCTTTTCCTTTTAAAACTCCAATCACAAAGATATTAGACCTTTTTACCCTGTCTCATATGAGTTTTGTTCTTTTCTGTATTGTCCTTCTTTTTTTCCTCTCTGATTCAATCTACATGTTTTCTTCTGAGCTGTCTTCCAATCCACTAATCTTTTCTTCTAGGGTAATCTGTCATTAAAGTCATCTGTTGAATTTGTAATTCAGTTATTATATTTCAGTTCTAGGAAAGCCAATAGATTTTTTTATATAGATACTAGTTCTCTGGTGAAGTTTTCTATATTGTCAGATATTTTCTGAACTTATTGATCATGGTTACATTAAATTCCATAACTGATAACTCCAATATCTGGATAATTTGTCTGTCTATTTCTATAATTTCTTTGCTCTTTAGTCATGTGCTCTTCTTTCCTAGTATGCTTGATAATTTATAAATGAATACCATGCATTGTACATGAAAAATTACAGAGGCCCTGGGTAAAATTATCTTCCTACAGAGTGGCAATATTTTTGCTTCTGGATTAAGGGCAGGTCACCTAGATCCACTATGAGATTGAAGTGATGAGAAGCTTTGTGAAGACTGGTTTATCTGTGGTTCACCTGTATAACAAAGTGTAGTAGTTCAGGTATCCCAGTTGAAAGCCTGGTTGGGCCTTGACTTCCAATTTTTATCTTCACAGCACCATGAAACTACTGAATATTCTGCAGAGCTTCTCATTCTCTCAGGCACTGCTTTTAAATCAATAGAGGCCTTAGGGGAAAAGTTTGGTAAATGGTAGGTTCCTTTTTCCATACATCCCTTCTCCCTGGGATCCTGGACCTATGAGTGCTACGTGTCCTGATAGATCTGAATTCTAATTTTTGGGCTACCATCTTGTTAAACTGCTGTTCAGTCTGCTTAACTTCTTACTTTCTTTGTTGCCACTTTCTTCTTGGTTTTTAGTCCTTTTGACACACATCGTTTATAAATTAGCAAATTCTTCAAAGGAAAATCGGTGCAGAATGTCAGGCCCATTATGTGTGTTCTTTTTCTCCAAGACCTTAGCTCCACAAGTCCTGTCCATCTTGCTCTCCAAGGCCCTCTAAGAAATATTTTTCTGTATTTTATTCAACTTTCTAGTCATAATTGGTGGGAGGGTTGGTTTGTTATAAGTTAGTTCATCATAGCCAGAATCATAAATCTTATCAACTCTGCATTCATTCATTTATTCTTTCACTCACTCACTCAACAAGCAGATATCATGTTCTTACCAGGTACCTTTACTCCCATTGTGCATATCCAGATGAATAACACAAAGTCTTTGGTCACTGTTTCCGTTTTCTGGGTATTTGCTCAGGCAAATACCATGAAATGGGTTGGGTTAAACAATGGGAATTTATTAGCTCACAGTTCTGAGGCTAAGATAGAAATCCAAATCAAGTCATCATCAATGTTGTACTTCCTCCCTGAAGACTGTAATGTCCTGAGGTTGGCTGCTGGACTCCTTGGTCCTTGGATCCTCTGTCACATGGCAATGCACATGGCAGCCTCTCCTGGCCTCTCCATGCTCTTCCCAGTTCTGTTAAATTTCAGCTTCTGGCTGTTCCCTGTGGCTTCCTCCTGGATCTGCCTGAATTGCATACTTTTTATAAAGGACTCAATCATAGAATTAAGACCTATCTTGATTGAGGGTCCACTCTTCTAGTTTCTCAGGTTGGAAACCCTGGAGTTATCTTTCACTTGGCTTTATTCTCTAAATCTGTCCTTTTACCAAGATTTCTTTACAGAAAGTTCTCTGATTTCTCTGGTTTAGACTCCAGTCACCACTTAAATAAAATGACTATGTTATCTTTCTATGAGAGCTCTCTGACTCTGCAGCATTTTCAGTAGTTTTGTGGTACTGTGAAGATAAAAATTGGAGGTCAATTTCTGCTCTTCCAATTTCCTTGCATACCGTTTCCAGATTAATCTTCTCAAGTGAGGATTATGTCATATCCTTATATCATTCTCCTATAAAAAAAATCTATAGTGACTCCCTATTGCATGGCAATAAGGTCTACTTCTTTGCCAGATGTTGAGGAATAATTTGATCCATCCTGTTTATCTAATCTTATTTTCTACCACTCTTAAACATGGACTCTCTACCCTAAACTGGGAAGACTTGAAATGTGAATATTCAAACAGAATGAGGATTAGCTATACTAAGTACTTAGCTTAAGGGGGAAAGCATTTAAAAAAATTTTTGCTTTGCCTTTTTACTCTATGTTTTCTTCCAGGTTAAAGTTGTAATGATTTACAAAAGCTTGCTTAATAATCTACGATTTCTTGTCTAAAGGTAGGGACTAGTGGTTTTTTGTACTTCCTTGAGGCCTATTTGTAGCTTCTTTTTGTGTGTAGGCCATAGGGAGACAGCTAGAGGGAATTCTTTGCCTTTCTTCTGGGAGTTAATTTATTTGATGAGTGCATGCTGAGTTTTGGTAGGGGTACAGGTTTAAGTGTCATTCCTTATTTCTAAGAGTTTGGGTGTACAAGTGTTAATAGTTTGGTCATACTGTAACCTGTAGGCACTATCCTTTACAAGAGCTGTACAAATAGATTAGTATTGGAACTATCAAACTATGTCTCTTCTAACTCTTTTTATTACTGTCCTAACTATTTTAGGTCCTAACAATTTATGATATGTTGTTATGATGATTAGGGCAGTGCAGAATTAGGAGGAGGTTGGAACATATGTATAAATTTCCACATATTATTGAAAGTCATTCCCTATTTTATTGTGCAAATATGTATCATGACATTACATTTTTCTAGTATTCTATGAGTCAGATTAAACTATATTTTCTACACTGCTATGTACCCCAGGTAGCCCAAACTAATAAAAAGATATTTGGGGGATAAGGGTCCTGGGAGCACTAAGAAGTCAGGCCAGTTTCCTCATTATCTTTTGCAAGTGTCACATTTAGTCCCACCTCTGAGCCTTTTTCCATACCATCCATCCCCATTTGGTAATTCATGCCTTCCTCACAATCTATCCAACTCCTGCCCCTTCCTGAAGTCCAACTTTGATTCAGGTCTTCTATGAAATATTTTCAACTACTTTAGACCCCCTTTTGAATGTTCTTTTCATTTACAATCAGCACCATATGGTTCAATGTTTAGGTTGAAAACGAGTACTGTGATAGTTATTAGTATTTTTCACTAAGAATTTCTGCTTCACTTCACACCTGAGCCCATTTATTTATTTCACTTCACTGACCCCTTGGAGGGAGGTGTGGCTGTGTGATTTACTCTGGCCTATGAAAATGTCAGTGGAAGTGAGACGTATAATTTCCATGTGGAAGCATTAAGAGCCTGAAAGATAGTTACCACTCTTCTCTTCCCCTCTGGCACTACAATCAGCAATTAGAGATGGTGGTTGATCTGTCAAGCTGGGATTCTTATGACAGTAGTGAGTGGGGCTCCCTGTTGATCTGTATTCAATATGAAGCAGGAAGAAGAAATGAACTTCTGTTTAAGCCACTTCAGGTTTTTGGTGTCTTTTGTTACTGCAGCATAACATATATCTTATCCTGACTGATTCAACCTTTTCTCCATCTCTCGCAGTGTAGGAACTTAAATGGCTGAACTTTGAAATTGATTGCTGGGAAGCCAAGGAACTAACTTATTTACCTCTGCTATGCATTGAATTATTTTTGTTAGGCACTGCCAGTGTCTTTGGAGTTCTTGAAGTTACTGATGGATGATAAAACCAGAGGTCATATGACACAGAATGATACGATTCTACATACATTTTTTCCTAATCTAAAAAAAAAAAGGTTCTTGAGGCAATCTGTTCCAAGAGACTTCCTCTTATATTTGTAAATAATTAACATCAGGAATCTTAGTTCAAGGAAAAACCTGTGCAAAGAAAAGTTTTGTGTAATAGATACTTATAAATTTTCCAAAAGTTTATCATCAGTTTAGATCACAATGAAAGGATCCACAAATATTTGTATAGGTGGTAAGAAAACACAGGCTGTCATCTTATGTGCTGTGATGTGTTTCTCAAAGCCTGGTCACATTCTTGGCTCTAATTGTTGTGGCACCCCTCCAGGACTTTGCTCTCAGTTGATCAGCTTTCTCTGGATGCCAGATGCTTCAGATCAAGTCCAAGGCCCCTGGAGAACAGCCCCTAGAGCTTCCTGTGGAGGTTTGCAGCTGCCTTTTCATTTGGAGTGAATAGGATTTGCTGGTGAATTCATAGCTGGATTGCTTGATTTCCTTTTTGGAGAGGCTGGGCAAGTTCTATTCTTTTGGTATGTATAACTTTCTTGGGCCTCAATTGTAGCCCTTGCCTTTCTTACACCTTTTGTGATTGAATCCTGTCCCAGGAACTACTAGAGTAGTACTGAAGCTATTATATTCACCACTGTATAAAATCACAGTAGCTGGCAAAGTGTCATAAGAAAATGTTACATGATGAGTACTCCCAATGTTCAGAAACTCTCTAGTCTATCATGGCTTCCTACAACTTGATCCCTTCTGCCCTACCCCAATGCCATTCGGATCTGCTCATTTCCCATGGTCACATCTATGGTCAAGATCCCAGTCACATTAAGTCCAGATGATTTGATTATGTTTTTTGACCAGGCTTCATGCCTCTACTAGACTCCTCCCTTTTCTTTCCCCAAGAGCTTATATGGAGTTTAGTAGGTAGCACTCATTTGGGTGCAAGTAACAGCTAACGTGGAAATGTGGGTGCCCAAAACCTAAGGACAGAAAAAAGTTAAGGTCTTAGGAATACATGGAATCCAGACATAGAAGCTACCAGGAATCTCTCTTCCTCATCCCTGCTTCTCTCTCAACATTCTCTTCTCTCTCAGCAAGCCAGAATTTCCAGGCAGCCACATCATAGGAACCAGGACCACACATTGACTGGGCTTTATATCTACCAGGAGAGGGGTGGGGTCCTGAAAAGCACTGTTGCCCAAGAAAAGCATATGGATGGAGTCAGGGTAACAGGGAACAGTTCCCAGGAGAAGTGGGGCGGGGTTGGGGGGAGATGCTTGTCTGACAAAACAATACATATCGGTGACCCAAAGCAGCAAGAAAAATCTTCCTCCAAAGTCAGTGTCTTCCACAACTGCACCTATTAGTCACCAACCTTCACACAACTCTTCTGCTCCAGTCTCTGAATCTTTATAGACACTGCTCACCCCCTTGAAACACCCTTGTTCTGTGCCAGGCAATATAGCTTTTCTCCTACAAAGCTCACCCCTCTGCACAAATATTTTCAACAAGCTTACCATACCCAGAAATTCTTTTAGTTCTTGTTTGCTATAGACTGAGGTAATTAATTTAATATGCATATATAAGTGTCAACTGTGGCCTTCCTTATGGAGAGCTTGGTGAAAATGATTGGAGCCCCCTAATCTCATGGCTTTGGAATTCCAAAGCCCTCTCAAGTTTGTTGTGAAACCTTGAGGCAGCCCATGTTACTCCAACACAATCTCTATCCCGTATGGAGTTGATCCTGGCATAAAAATCACCTCTTGTGTCCGAACGAACAAAGCACAAACCAATAAATAACCACTTGCACAAAATATATGTGGACCCAACTGACTTTACTAAAGCTATCCATGTAGTGACAGAGGAGGGGGCTACCTCAGTGTCACACCCAATACAAAAAGTAAAGATGCTCAGCCATTGGCTATTCCCTGTCACTCCGCTCTTGACTCTTCGCCCAGTCAAGACAGCCTTCCTCGTGTTGGTTCTTTTCTCTTCCTCTTCGCCTCTTGTTCTCTTTACTCATCTCTCCTACCTTTTGAAGCAAAGGCTATTGATTTTCTCTCCTTTCAGGTCTTGGAGAATTTGATTATGCTAACTTGTTGCCTCTAGTGTAGAGCAAGAGTTTGCACAGAAGGATGGGACCAAGAGACTTCAGAAGTGGTTTGCCATCATGTACCCAGCCAGTGAGCTACTCCCTGCTCAGGTCTAATTCCTGGTATAATGAGCTGTGACCAGGGTAGCAGAGCTGGTCTTCTGTGTAAAACACAGCACCTAGGAGAGGATGGGCTAGACCACATTCCTCAGGGGGCTGCTAAACCTAGTAGGAAACGGGTTCCTTCCACAGCTGATCCAGAACAGAGTGGGAGTCAGAGCAGGGTGTGGATGCAAGAAAATAGGGTATAGACTTGAGGCATTAATTGTTATTTCTTTACTTTTCTGTTCTTTTTTTTTTTTTTTTTTTTTTTTTTTTTTTTTTTTTTTTTACAGATGACCACAAGGGATATTCTTGAGCAAGATCCAGGGCTTTCAGCAAGATGACTTGAATTTGAGCTAAATACAAACCTCTGAGAAGGGAATATGGTGAGACTGCCAATGGAGAGGCTCCCAGGCAGAGCCAGCTGGACCACTGATGGGTTAGGCCAGTGCCTTGAGGCTAGGAGCACTTGTTGGGTCTGATCAAGTAGAGTAGCTGTGGAGCCAACTCCCTAGAAAAGTCTCTGGTGTAAGCTTAGGAGGATAGTGAAAGAAAACATAAGGATGGGAGTTGAGGAAACAGAATGTGCTGATGAAAGCTGCAGCTTGGCTCAAGGATATCGAGTAAAGGGCTGAAGGATGGTGACAGAGGAAAGGCTTGGTAAAGATTCTCTGTGAAAGATGCAAAGGAGACAATGACAAAAATGCGAGGTGAATGACAGCTGAAGCTGAGCCTCTCTTTGAGGTCAAAGGAGTGGGAATTAGACTGGAACCCAGCCAGGAAAAGCTCTGCTCCTGAAAGGATTTAGAAGGCTGAGAGAAAAGCCTCAACTAGAGGGGAGAGGAGTTAAAAAACAGTGTTTTCAGGGATCAGGGTGAGAGGAAGAACTTCGGGCAATTGCCTCCAAAATGTTGCCACTAAGTGAGTACCATGCAGGCAGGGATTGTGCAGTTCTCTCATGCTTGAGAGAGGTGTTAGAGAAGAGTTTTACCCTAGTTTATGTAGTAGTTGCCTAGTAAATATTTATTGGGTAAATGCATAAATATGCTATGCGTAACCCTACTGTAAGAAGAGGCATTGTGGGAAAGGATGCTATTGCCAACCGTGTTTGGAATATCCATAACAAAGCATTACTCTTCAGGAAATATACAGATTGCATTAGCAAGGCTAAATCTCTGAGCCATCCTGAAGGAAAGAAGCCACTTTTTCTTTCCTTAACCTAGTTTTTGCCATACTTATTAGGCCAGAGTTTCTGCTGACCTTCCTGGCCCCATGACACCTGTTGACATTTGGAGGAACACAAGCTCTGCAAAGTGCCTTGGAAGGGTCAGAGAGAAAAACTGAAAGGAGCGGAAGTCCATCACAAGATAAGGCTGAGATGTGAGGCTGGGTTTGTAGAGGTGAGTTCTGATAGCATGTGTGGGATGAGGCAGAATGAGGGGATAAGTGCAGAGCCAGAGGAGAGGAGAGCAGGGCTGTGATCCCAGAGAAGGACTTTCTCCCCTTGTGTAGGCTTGCCCAGTAAAATGGTGACAGAGCCCTTGACTGGGGAATCTTTCTGTGGGGAGGATGCACAGTAGATCTGGTGCTCAGCTCATTCGGGAGTGGGCTGGCTCTCCACAACAATCCCAGTACTGACAGCTCATGTGCCTTTATCTGACCCAGTGCTTCTCTCCCAAGGTTTATGAAAAACAATGATTTTTTTCTGTGACTTTCCTTCCTGCCTGCCTGCCTTCTTCTCTACTTAAGTTTTTTACTTAAAAAGGGGATTTGTTCTTCTTTTCCAAATAATGTGGAGGCCATGAGATAAGCATCTTTCTTCTGGAATGTCTGATTCTGGATGCATCCTTCTTCCTTCCTTCCCTCCTTCCTTTGTCTGCTTGGTCAATATTTTGGGGTGCCATTGATGGGGGTGGGTGCATCCAGCCTCAAGTCTAGATGAGTAACCTCAACATAGCAATAGATGAAATAATAGTAATAAAAAACATGGCAATCTAATTAAATTCCAAAGTGGAAATCTACACCAGTGGGTCTTAAACTTGATCACACTTAAGAGTTGCTAGGGAAACTTTTAAAAATGCATACTCCAGGGGTCCATGCCAGAATCAGAATCTCTGAGTTTTAACCAACTTCCCATGAAAATTTTATGCAGCTTGCTTAGCACTATACTGTGAATTGGATTTCAGAAAACACCACAGGAGATAAACCAAGTCTTTGATGTAGAGGGTGTAGCAGTATCTGATCGTCTGGATTGTCAGGTTTGTCCGCATATGAACAAGGACGGTGTTAGAGAAGAGTTTTGCCCTAGTGACCGAAATAGAACTGTTATCTGCACAATGAAAACCTGTCCACCTGTCCTAGCAGACTCTAAAAGTCAAGACCCACAATGGTGTTTCTGCTTTAAATGCCTTGACGTTATTAAAATGGTCTGTTGTACTTTTATTTGGTGCTAGGGTTTACTATGAAATTTTGATCTCCATGCTTGTCTGTTCAAGTTCAGTCTGTTTCCCAAATTCACCTGTGTGAACCTGCGTCAAAGTTATGACAGCTCTTTGAAAATTATTTGGAAAACAATTCAATAATAATAACAAAATAGTCCTACTTCAAACCCTATGTTCTCTAAGCATTCCCCCCCCCCCCCCAAATGTTTTCAAAGCATCCATAATTGCTTTGGTGGAGGCTTTTATTGTCAGCATCCTCATAACTCACATTTCATTTTGGGCCCCATCTGCTTTTTTTTATATGTTTAGTCATACATACAGATCATACAACCATGGCAACTCATTCAAAATACTTCATTTAGGGTGGCTACACAAACAGCATCTGTATGAGTTATTTTAGAAATAACACAACAGCAACCTATGTTAAACAGTTCAGTTGGGCCTCTTCGATATTCCACTTCAAATTACCCAGTACACACTTTGGAAACTGCATTAAAATGCTGCCATTTTATCCAAGTCCTCCGTTTTTATTTATTGCTTGAGTTCACTCCTGGATTTCCCCTCAAGCTGTGAGTAAAGAGACACATGGATAAGCTCATCTGTTTCTTTAAAGTGACAGAGTTAGAAATGTCTGATTTTTCTCTATATTCAGAAAACATTAGTAATCACAGATAATTCTTAGGACAGTGCTTAAGTAAGTAAACAGGAGATCCCTCATTCTCTCCCTCTTTCTCCCCTTCCTTCTCTCCTTCCCTCCCTCCCTCCTCTCTCCCTTTCTTCCTTCCTCCCACATTTATTAAACATCCATAATGTTCTAGGTATGGTTCTAGATCCTGAGTCAGACCAAAAATAAAGTACAGCCACCCATCCCCAGTGTCTCACTGTCTTCTGGATATTTTCAAGAGGAAAAACCAAGAACTATATAGAAATGGCTTTCAGCAGCAAAATGTATCTGAAATTGTATCAGCATGCTTTGGGGGCACATTCCTCACTCGGAGTTCATTTCTCAAGACTCCTCCTGTTGAGGGTACATGCCTAGAAAGACACATGTGTACCATGGAACATTCTCTATTGGTCCTGATTGAAACTGAGCTGGACACTCAACTGGAACCCAGCCAATTCATTGTCTGGCTAGGAGCCAAGCAAGGCCATTATCTTGAGCATCTGACCTAAGAGGCCTAGGGACTGTATTTGGTTTGTGGTGTGGCTGGAGCTGTGAGGCCTTGTATAATTGGAGCAACACCAATTACCATAGTAAGACAGTGTCTTCTGTAAGCCAAAGTGATAGGGAAGGTGGTGATGGCAAGAAATAATAAAAGGAAGAGGAAGCAAATTGCAGGGAATTGATGAGAAAACTACACAGAAAGAGATGTTAGAATGAAAGGCCATGCAGCAAGAGAGAGATACCTTTTATCCTGATGTTTCAGTTTCTACCTAGTCCTTGGTTATATTTCATTTCCTGTCTATAGATCTTCCTAAAATTCTGGCTATAGCTGTATAGGGATATACATTTTATTTGAGCTCATCTGAGTCTTCTTGTTTCTTGCAGCCAAGGAGGCTTGGTTAGAATCAAGCCAAATGACTTTTCCAGGGGAAAATACAAACTCTATCATAGTCTATGAACATGAGGTAATTTTGACTCTGGGCACAGACAATAGGACCCCCTTCTCCTTTCACCACCGTGCCCACACTGCAGCGTCCAGTGCAAACACTTAAGTCAAGGAGTACCAAAAGACCGGATGGTGGGGGCAGGGAAAAAGCTTGGGTGTCAGAAGATCTGAGCTTGAACTGCAGTTCTGCTACTTAGGGCCGCTCTAATCCTTGCTTTGAAGTAAACTGTCAACATGACACAGAAGCAGATCTAAAAATAAAAGAGGAAGGGAGCTAATATAAACTATATATCAGAGAAATGGAAAATTCCTCTGTCATCTGGTGGATCTGTGCTGACATTCAGGTAACTTTTCTAAGATAGAAAAACAAAAATGCAATTTCTCAGCTCCAATGACAAAGTAAGCTGGATCAGAGATGCTGGGCACAGCCTTCACAGCAACACAGCCTCTCACATGGTCACACTCAGCTCTGGCTCTTCTCTACTTCACATTTGACAAGAAACAGCTTCCCCTTGGGCCCCTTTACTTCCCATTGTCTTAAACACATCACCTCTTCTTTTGACCACCTAGAGGCTTCAAGTCCTCCATATGTGGAAAGCTGTGATTTAGAGACAATGCACCATCCTTAGAGCCACATGGTGGTGGGTCTCAGGCCTTTTCCTGCTTTCAGGTGGTGGGACATGAGCGGGTTACCTTAGGGTCCTCATCTGTAAAATGGAAATGCCAATTTCTATTTCATAAGGTTTATTATAAGGATTGAGTGATTCATATTAACGCAATTTCTTTCCATCCTCTTGGCTTTAATTAATTACGTTTTGACCATAAATAGGGTCCAGACTCCCTGGAAAAGCCAGAATTTCAAGATGATCTTCCATTTTCTCAATCATTTTATTTCTAATTATTAGATTGCATGTTCTGACTTTTGGTTCAGAATATTTTGTTGCTTCATCTAATGTCTATTTAATACAAAAGGAAAATGTGAATGAAAATTTGGTAAAAGTAAGGATTTTAAAAGCCGGAGCCTAAACTGGGGATAATAAACATAAGATTATTCAAATTCCTGAATTTCTAGTTCTTGAATGGGGCAGAACCAGGAAATGAAGTTTTTATCTCCAATTCAGGTCTTATTCTTTCTCAATATAGTTGTTAATCTGCTTTATTCCAAGCAGAACAATTCTACAAAAAGTTGTGATAAAAATGGTGCAATACCACCAAAGAATTAAAAAAAGTAAAAATATAAATAAAAAAGAAACAAACAAAAAATATTACAATATCAATTTACTTTCAGCCGGAAAATATTAGAGATATATAAAGTAAGCAAAATTATATGTACAGCAACAGTTAAAACCACTGTCTTCTAGTTTATGCACTTAAACTCAGTCCTTTCATTCATTTTTTAAACACCTAAAAATCTTCCTTAGGGTTTATTGATTCATATTTTGACACAATGGCAAGCTCATATTATTTCATTCATTTATTCAACAGATATATACTGAAAATTTACTATATCCCAGGCAGCAGTTGGACATGGATGGAGGAATTTTTCTTTAATATATAGTTTTCCTTAGCCCTTTTCTTTTCTTTCCACTTCCCCTCCCTTCCCCTTCCCTCCTCTCTCCTCCGCTCCCTTTCCTTTCCTTTCATGTCTTGTGTTGACGGATTATTTCAAGACAATGGTTAAAGAGGTCGAAAGTGACAGAACTAGGATTTAAACTCAGATCTTCTGACACCCAAGTGTTTGCTCTGCATCCTTTATCATGGCTTCTGGTGCTCACTGACTTAACTGTTTATGCTGGACATTCCACTGTGGGCATGGTGGCAAAAGGGGAAAGACCTCTTATTGGTCATGCCCAGAGTCGGAATTACTTCACATTCATAAACTGTGACAGAGTTTGTACTTTCCCCTGTAAGATTCATTTGCCTTTATTCTAACCAAGGCTCCTTGGCTACAGGGAACAAGAAGACTCAAATGAGCTCAAATAAAATGTTGGTATTTGTATATGGCTACCGCGATAATTAAAACAAACTCTACTTTCACAGAGTTTATCTCCTAGTTGGGGAAAGGGAAGACAATAGGCAAGTAAACACAAATCCTTATGGCAGGTCAGAGTGTAGTCAGGGCTGTGGAGAAAAATAAAGCGGAGTAAGAGGGGTGGAGGGGCTGTGGGTGTATGCTTGCACACACGTGTGCTATGCTATTTAGGGAGGGGATGGTCGGGATACACTGATAAGATGAAATGCATCCTGAGATCTAAATGAATGATGAGGTGAGCCAGGCTTGCCCATGGAGAAGGGTGTTCTAGGCAGAGGGAGAAGGTGGTGCTGGTGCTAGGGCCATGAGGTTAAGTGTGGGAGGTCAGTGTGGCTGGAGGGACGTTAACAAGAGAGAATGTGGGAGAAGAAAACTTCAGAGCAAGAGGTTTAGGAGGGGAGAGGGGAGGAATCACGTAGGGCCTTAGAGGACACTGTTAGGTTCATGTTCTAGTTTGCTAGCTGCTGGAATGCAATATACCAGAAACAGAACAGCTTTTAAAAAGGGGGAATTTAAGAAGTTGCTTACAGTTCTAAGGCCTAGAAAATGTCCCAATTAAAACAAGTCTATAGAAATGTCCAATCTAAGGCATCCAGGGAAAGATACCTTGGTTCAAGAAGGCTGATGAAGTTCAGGGTTTCT